>CM053508.1:101396862-101418137 GCA_028627145.1 Eidolon dupreanum | reverse complement strand
GAGATTATATCGAATATGTTGTGTTCCTGCCTTTGAGTATGTCCATTTGCCTAGACAAAGGGAAGATTCTGGTTAACCTGAGAGGATGATCTAGAGGCCCAGCAATTCTGTTGTGAAACTTTTCCAACAGTGAGCCCCAGGCAGTGGTAGTTGGACCCAGCTACCCATTTTTTCCCAACTCTGTTCAATGACACCATATTGATAGTTTGAAACTGATCATGATGGTATCGCAAATGCTGTAAATCAGGGTTCCTGATTTGTACAAGTCTCTCCTAGAGCACTAGTTGTTAAACATTTACCTGTACACCACTGGACCCAGGAAGAAGGAGAGGTGAGCACAGAGAACATCAGTGGAAAATGGAGAATGTGTCAGTGGAGTCTGGGTGGTAAGTCCATGAATAATGCTTCAAACCCCATGAGTCAGCCCTTGTTCTTTTCCTTTTCCCCCGTTGTGGTTCTGAGACAGAAAGAGCCAACACAGTGGTTATGAAAGAAGATGGAGTCTGGGACACATTCAGGTAATATAGAGAAGAGACCACACAATTTTGAATACTACTTTGTTTCCATTTAGCATGACAATAGTTTCCCACACCATTAAATATTTTTAATATATTTACAAATCACTTAATGTATTTTTCACTTCATGGAAGTACTTTGTTCTGTTGAACAGCGAACATTTTATTCATTCATTCATTCATTCATATTTTATTTAAACAAGTTCTGGCCAATTTTACTGAAGAAAAATTTTGCATGATGTACTCACCAGTCTGTTTGTTATGCTTCTGACAATATCAGAATCGCCTGGATCAATGAGAGGCAGCATGCGTACTCTGTAGTATTTTCTACACACTGTGCCCAATTCAGTATTACTGCACTGTAGTAACAGACACCACTTTTGACCAATATGATGTGGTACTCTATTTCAGATTTCCTCTGGTCTGGGTAGATGTTACTGAGGATGACCAGCCTCGCTTTGCTTTGTCCAATCATCTTCAAAGTCTGCTCATATCCCAGCAATACTCTCCACTTTTCATAATGAGGTGGAGCCTAAAGTTGACTAACTTCTCTGTGGCCACCATCTTTCAATCTTAGGTGTGGAACAGCCCCCAACTAAGATGGCTGAGATCGAGAATACAAATCTTTTTGGTTGTTTCTGGTTGTGGGTTTTTGTTGTTATTTATTACTATTAATGTAATGCATTTTAGCTGACTAGGACTCCAACACAGTGTTTAACTCTTGGAAGCTCTAAATGGGGCAGGTGGGGATGGAACTTAACTACCTTTGAGGGCAGAGAGCTCCCTTTGAGTTCCTTCTCAGAGGCTGGAGGTCCTAGAACTTTATAGATTACATTAATAATATGATAAACATTTTTGTGCTTACACTACCTTTGTTTTGGATTACTTCCACAGTGTAGATTCTTGGAGTACTACTGCTTACAAGAATGTTTTTGTTTGTGAGGCTGTAATACCACCAAACTGCTCTTCCTGACATGTAGTACCATTGTACCCCTACCAGTAAAACATATGTAAATTTCACCACAGTCTTGTCAATATTTCCATTTTTAAATGGTAGAGAATGTGAAATGTGACATTTCATTCTTGATCTGTTTTTCCTCTCAGAATGGAAGGTCGTTTTTCATGAGATGGCTCCTCTGGATATTCGCTCCCCAAAATGCTTGCCTCCACCTGTGCCTGCCCCCTCCACCTTGAGCATGGGTGGGTGGGGGCTTGGAATTCTGCCAGCTCTGAGAGGCGCTAGGGAGGAGCTGCTGGGTCAGACACTGTTCCACTGCCAGCTGAGCATGGGCCACAGCAGGCTCCTCAGCGATGTCGAGGCCAGACACCCTGGTCAGTTGGCGCCAGGACAATTCCCCATCCAGGCTCCCGGCTTCCTGGGACACTGTGGTTGCCTTGCTGGAATTCTCAAGGGGCCGGGGGCGGAGAGGAGAGGGGAGGACTGGAACTGGAAAAGAGAAAACTCAGTTCACTCAAGGTTGTTCTCCTGGATCCACCAGGTCCTGACAGATAATGGTTCGCTTTTCTTCCCTACAGGCTGTTTGAAATGTACGACAAGGGCTCTGTAGCTTGTGTTTTGAGGCACAAAGCCCTAATCACCTCCCCGCGACCCCGCCGTGGTCCATAAGGCCCCACCTCATCCCAGGACCCGTGGCAGCGCAAGTGTTTTCAGGAGCATCTTCCTCTTCACCCAAGACCCTGAGGGCAGGTGCTGGAAAAAGGGCGGTCCTCCTTATCTTTTGG
Source organism: Eidolon dupreanum (assembly GCA_028627145.1). Lineage (NCBI taxonomy): Eukaryota > Metazoa > Chordata > Mammalia > Chiroptera > Pteropodidae > Eidolon > Eidolon dupreanum. The sequence goes on along the minus strand of CM053508.1, from coordinate 101,415,879 downwards.
TGACTGCATGTGGTGGTCATAGCTGAGGCTCACGTGCCCACTGGCTTAGCCTGAGATCTGCTTCAGGACTGGCCTGGCCTCGGGGACCTGCACATAGGGACTGGGCGCAAGGACCAGCCTCTAAACAACCCAGGCTTCTAGCACTAGGCGCCTTCCACCCCAGAGCTCCTGAACCCAGTGCGCAGCCACGTGGGCCAGGGACTGGCTGGGGGTCGCGGGGTCACACAAGGTGCTGGGGACGCATCTGCGCCAGATGCACAGTGTTCTCCAGAGTCCTGGAGCAGGCGCAGCGCTTCACCCCAAGGCTAAACTTGTCTGGCCAAAAGCCTGAAAGTGTAGCGGCGCTGGGAAGTAAGATGGGGGAGGATGTGAGAAACGTTTGTCAGCAGCTCCTACTTCTTCGGCCCGGACAGGGAAGCCGCCTCTAGCTCAGCTCGCAGGAACCCGGGATCCTTCCAGAGGCCCGACGGTCCGGGCGCACGACGACTGCCACCGCGCGCAGCTGCAGCACGCGAGGGCCAGCTCCGAGCAGGACGCGCGACGTCCGGGCCCGGCCTCCGCGCCCCTCCACGATCCCGGCGCCGCCGCCACTCCCCCACATTCCAGAGGCCGCAGCGCCGTCTCCTTCCTCGCATTCCTGCCCCCACAAAGGAGTCCCTCCGCCCCCGCGCGGCCGCGGGAGGAGGGGGCGCGGCCCCGCGCCGCCGAGCGCACATTCCTCCGCCGCGCGCGCCGCTGAGCGGAGCGTCGCGGCCCCCGGACCGCGCGTGGCCCACGGAGCGACCCCGGCCCGGCGCCGGCCCCGCCCCGCCCCGCGCCCAGGGGTCCCGGGGCGGGCTCCGGGTTCGGGCGGACGATGCGGCGGCGCGGTCGGAGCGGCGGCGGGAAGCCGAGGCGGAGGTGACGCGCGAGGGCCGGCGGGCCGGGCCATGCAGCGCTCCCGGGCGGCTGCGGACGAGGCGGCTCTGCTCCTGGCCGGGCTGGCCCTGCGGGAGCTGCCGCCCGGCGGCGACTCTCCGGGCCGGGGGCGGCGCGTGCCGCGGCCCGGGCCCGGCGATGAGGCGGCGCCGGCGCTGGGCCGCCGAGGGAAGGGCGGCGGCGGCGGCCCCGAGGCCGGGGCGGACGGACTGAGCCGTGGGGAGCGCGGCCCGCGGCGCGCGGCGGCTCCCGAGCTCAGCGCGCAGCCGGCGGGCAGCCCGCGGGCCAGCCTGGCGGGCTCCGACGGCGGCGGCGGCGGCGGCGGCGGCGGCAGCGCCCGCTCCAGCGGCATCAGCCTGGGCTACGACCAGCGCCACGGCAGCCCGCGCTCCGGCCGCTCGGACCCGCGTCCCGGCCCCGGGCCGCCGTCGGTGGGCAGCGCCCGCTCCAGCGTGTCCAGTCTCGGCTCCCGCGGCTCGGCCGGCGCCTACGCCGACCTGCTGCTGCCCGGCGCCGGTCCCGCGCCCGCCCGCACCCCGGAGCCTGCCGGGCCGGCCCCCTTCCCTCTGCCTCCGCTCCAGCTGCCCCCGGGCCGAGAGGGCGGCCCGAGCGCGGCGGAGCGGCGCCTGGAGGCGCTGACCCGCGAGCTGGAGCGGGCGCTGGAGGCGCGCACGCCGCGGGACTACTTCGGTGAGCGGGTCGGCACGGCCTCGGGGTGGCGGCGGGCTCGGCCGAGGACAGCTCGAGTGGCCGGGGCTGGGCGTTGTCGGGGCGCTGGGATGAGAAAGGGGAGCCGGCGGCGTGTTTCTCAGAGGGGGTGTGAGCGGGAGCCGCCAGTCTCTCCTTTAGGTCTCCCCGGCGGAAAGTGGGTTGATGCTCTGTTCCTCACTGGGAGAAAAACTCATGTTAATAGGCAGAACAAGCCATTTCCGGGTAATCTCTCTTAATCCTTGGCACTTGCCTTTGCTTATCCTGTTCGATCCTTTGTAACCAGCGGTCCGCCGAAATTGTGTAGGGACCCGGCCTTCCCGGTGTTCCCCCTTCGCCTCTCCCCCCCCACCCCGCAGTATGGGGTGTGAACTGGAGCAGGGAGGTGGAGTGGCCCAGGTACCACCGGACCCTGCCTGACTTGAGGCTTCTGTGATGGTAGCTGCGGGCGGTAGAGTGTGTGAGGGAGGGGGAGCCCCCCTGAGAGGGAGGGGACCAAACTGGTCACACCGGGCTCCCCTCGCTCTGGGCTGTGCGGTGTGTGTGGGAAGGAAACCCTGCCTGATAGCATTGGCAAAGCCCACCAGTCTCTGATAGACTCTACTTCCCAGTCTCACCCTGGCTCCGTAATCCCTCTAAGTTCTTTGGACAACTCTTTGGACTTGAGGTTCTGAGAAGAGGCCTGGAGAGAGGGCTTCTCTCCCTCTCTAACTGATAAGCAGGAAGATTGAGGCACCTGGCTTTGGAGAGAGCTGGTGGTTTTCCTGCCTGGGACTGAGGCTGTCCTGGGGTTTATACATTTCATGCATTCATTGTAGCTAGCTTCTCAGGACCGCCCTGAACTGGATCTTGAGAGAGGAGGAGGCTGTATGTGACAGGCCAGACGGGGGCATTCCAGGGAGAGGGAAGAATGTGGGCAAAGGGAGGCAAGTAAGGATGTGGATAGTTCCACTAAGTTCCTCAGGGTTGCAGTCTAGGAGGGGTCAGGTGGTGGGGGGAGTGTGTGGGTGAAAGGGTCAGCCTGCCTTTGGGGGAACGCTGGAGGGTTTCAGGCTCATCTGGGAGCATCAGGGAACATTTGTAGTGTGGCTGCGGTCTCCTGGCCTGGGAGCATCCTGGGAGCAGGGAGATGAGTTAGAAAGCTGTTGCCTCTCATGCCAGGCAGGTGCCAGGAACAGAAGCTGGGGCTGTCTTCTGAAGAGAAAGACTTTCCACTGCTCTCCCCAGGGGATGCTGTTCATTTTCCTGTCCCTACACACTGCAGAACCTGGGCAGGCTGAGTTCTCTGAGCCTCCGCAGCTACTCAAGAACTTTTGTGTGAAGCTGAGGAGGCCAGACTCAGGCAGGTAATGGCAGAACTGAAGGGGCACACAGGACCATAGTCGCCATGGGTCATCCTTTCTAAAGGGAGCTGCTTGTCATTTCCACCCTCTGAAGCCATGTGGGACGGGGAGGTGAGCAATGATAGATCTGGATTGTTCAAGAGAAGCCAGATTGAGGTAACATTTTCCTGATTTAAAAAAATGCGGGTCACTATTTGCTTGAACTGCTGATTACTGAAATTTTACTGCTATTTGACCTTTTGGAACTATAAAAGTCGCAATTTCATACAGTGTAACCTGAACAATACCAGTTTTACACAGGAAGTCTGCAGGTAGCCTAAGCTCAAATGACCTCCGATGAACCTCATCCTCTTCCTCTCTGTGCCATCCCTTCCTCTCCTTGGCCCTGACACCAGCTGACCTCCTGGTCTCTCTGCCATTCATTGATGTTTTGAAACTTTCCCATCTCTCCTCACCAAGTTCCTCAGTCATTAGCCTGCCAACAGCCTCAGGCTTCCGGAACCTCTTTAACTTTGGTGACCTCTCTGCCTTCTCTTCAGCCACCCACTCCCAGAGCCACACCCTGTTCTTGCTGCCCTTCAGCAGCCTTCAGTTCTGACTGCAGCTTGCATCTCACCAAGACCTCTGATTCTTCTAGTTGTCGTCTGCCCTGCAGAACCCTGACTCCAAGTCAATGTCAAAACCCCTTTTCCGCTTTATGCCAGGGGCGGAAGGGCAGAGCAATGGTCCCTAGTCTTCTTGGCGCCATGTGTCACCCTAAGCCTCGGTCAGTACCCTCTTTCATTCCCTTTTCCTCTCTCCTCCGGCCCTGCCCTTACTACTTCGCTGAGAAAATTGAGGTCAGCAGTTGCTGTCTTCCCTAGTGGCTTCCTGTTCCTGCAGGCTCTCAAGTCCATGTCCAGATCTGAGGACAAGGGTCCTTCCATCTCCATCTCTACTTTCTCCATCCAGCTTCAGTTTTCCTCTTTCTACTGTCCTGTTTCCTTTAGTTATAAATATAGATGAGGGTCTTTCATTGAAAACAAAAACCCCCAAAGCTACATGCCCACAAGGTCTCATCAGCCCTTTCATCTTCTCGTCCCAGTGTCTAGTTGGCATTGTCTTTGCTTATCTGCCTCTGATCTCCCCTCAGCCATCTACTGTCTCCTCTCACTGGGCTGACCCAGCTCTTGCTCAGGACCCTAGCAACTCCCCAGCCTCAGGCCCAGCAGGTGTCCACCAGGCCTTGTTGGTCTGGATCCCAATGCTATATTTCACAGGTGGAGTTGACTCCTTGAATTCTGCTCCCTGAATTTCCAAGGTACTTAATGCTCCTAGTTCTCCATTTTTAGTGCAGTTCTGAAAAAGTGGTATAAGCACATATTTAAGAAAACATCAAACAGAACCAAAACCCAATGATGCAAGTTCATAGCCCATTCTCTTCCTGTCCTTCCCACAGGCAGCCAACTTCTGTTCTTTTCACCATGTAGTCAGGTAACTTAGAGAAGTGACAAGGTCAGGTTTTCAAAGTAGATGGACAAGCGCGAGGTGTGAGAGTGGATCATTTTTACTTAGAAAGATAAGTCTGGCTGCAATTTGGAGGATGGGTTATTGAGGGCCAGGCTGGAACACAACAAAGAGACTGTTGAAATAACTTGAAGTCAAGATTAGGGAACATAGCAGCCGAGATTTGGAGTTGGAGGTGAGAGAGAGGGTAGACCTGGATATTCTCTGAAACCTGGCTATGCAGATGTGCCATTTCCTGAGTAGAAGCCTGGAGGCAAGAACATGGCTCCAGGAAGACTAGGGACCCTGGACTTCTATTCTGGACATAGAGTGGCTAGGGGGCCATCTAGGAGGTGGAACAGTGACTCAGGAGAGAGGTCCGGGTTGGGGCAGAGCCTTCAGCAGCAGGGAGCAGTTAAGAGGGGTTGGGACTGACCCGGGAGACCTGCAGACATGGTGTGTTTAGCTTCCGCATTTTCAAAACATTTGTTAGCAATTAATTTCAGTGTGGAAAGATTTCATATACAAACCTAGATATATATCTAGCTTTCCTTGAAAATTAGAATCTTTAGCAATGCTGGGCCTGCATTCTCAGCCAGTAGCCTTTCATGGAGCCGAGGCATGGCTGTGACTTCTGGTGGCCACAGCTCTCTTCTCCATTCACTTGGGTCCCCACCAGCCACCTTTACATCCCTGCTTGGGTTTGAGGGAAAATGAACCAGCCCTCCTTGCCCGTGGGAGACCAGATCTGGGTGACCCAGGACAGAGTAGGGGAATCCCCACCAGAGCTGGGACGGGAGAAGAACCAGAAAGCCAGGTGCAGGTCATAGCCTAGAAACCAAAGAGAAGTCCTGCCTGTCTCTAGCAAGATCAGAACAGGAAGCCCATGGATTCATAGTTAGGAAATGATCAAATATGGACTAAGCTTGCTTTCTTGACCGAGGGAAAGGGGGAAATGGGATGCCTGATGGGGAGGGAGGGGCTTTTTAAGATGGAGGAGACTTGACCATGGTTACATGTTAAGAAGAGAGACCTGGTAGAAAGCAAGAGAGAGGGCGAGTGCAGCATATCCTAGAGCAGCCAGACGATTTCGGGTCCAGAGGGCAGGTGGAGTGCATCTTCATGCCCTTTGGGGCCCGGGACATCCTGGGTAACTCAGAATGGGACTTCTGATGTCTGGGCTGGCCACCTATGGGCTGCATCTCCAGGAAGGATGGTCAGGGAGTTCTCTAGGGCTAGTGCTAGGCTTTGCCTTGGCATTACTGGTCACCCCTCTCCTTAACACCCCTCCCTTAAAACCCCTTCCCTACCTAGTGGGCACCCTACCCTGTGATGCCAGGGGTGGTCCAGATTCTACCCAGTAATGCCAGATGCCTGCATAATACCTTCTTTCCCTTATTTCTTAAGACCTTTGCTCAAATATCACATGGTTACTAGTGCCTTCTCAGACCACTCTATTTAAAAATCACGCACTCAGACGTATTTTCAGTCAGCCTTATTTTTCTCCATAGTACTTGTTTCCTCCTGAGATATTATTTACCTGTTGTTGTCTGTCTCCCTCCATTGGAGTACAAGCTCCTCAAGGGCGGGGACTTGACTGGGGCATTGCAGAATCTCTGGCACCTGAATGTGCAGGGCATGTGGCAGGCCATCACTGTCAATGGGCTGACTGAACAAGAGAGCAAATGAACCTAATGGTACAGCTGACGAGGGTCAGTGACTCTGCCCTGGCCATGCCTGTGGGTCTTCATCCTTTTTGGTTCATAGACAGAAGGAAGGATTTTCTCTTAATCCTAAAAGCAGGTCATAGGTGAAGGGGCTCAGAATGACTTTCTAGGTATAAACATGTCATAGTGATTTTGATGGTGAGGATGACATCAGTTAGCTCTGTGCCAAATGCTCTGCTAAACAACAACAGCAAGAAACCCTAAGTAGTGGGTACCCTTATTGTCTACGTATTAGCCATTAGTAACCATGTGATGAAGGGCTAGGGAAGTTCACTCGCCCACGGTCAGGTGGGTGGGCAGCATTGGGACTGGGAGATGGATTATGTCCGTTCAGCCCTACAGTTATGGGGCTAACCACTGTTGTCCCCTGCCTCTCCTCCCATAGGCATTTGCATCAAGTGTGGGCTTGGCATTTATGGAGCAAGGCAAGCGTGCCAGGCAATGGGGAGCCTGTATCACACTGACTGTTTCACCTGTGACTCCTGTGGTATGTAACCTCTTCTTGGTATCTCTTGCACCAAGGACCCCCTTGCATCTATGCCCCAGGCTGATGGACCACCCAGCTCTGGCCCAGGCTCGAGTGTGGAGGAGGCTAGGTTATGGCCCCTTTCTCTCTGGGCCTGACCTGCTCAAGTGGCCCAGGTCCCTGAGAAGATCTGCTGGGCCCTGGGCAGGGAGGCGTGGAGCCAGGGGGAGCTTTTTGCTGGCCATAGGGAGAGGTTACCCCTCTGGCCCTCAGTTCTGGAGCCTCTGTGCTGTGCAGGGCACAGTGTCTCCTGGCTGCCTGGGGTGCTGTGCCCTCAGCTTGCCTGGACATGGGGCTAATATTTCTTTTGCCTGCAATTTATTTTTTGTCCTAATTTTATACACAGTTTAAACTATAAATGTTATAAGTGAGCCTAGACTAAGTTATAAAAAGAAAAAAGTAAATATAATCCAACCAACCTAATAAATCTGCACTCTTGATTTTCCTACTGTCCTTTTAGGCTTTGCCCTAAAGAAGACATCTTTCATTTATTACACTAAACATTTTAGTATTTTGTTTTATGAAGTTATAATACATGCACAGTATTAAGTCAAATCATTCTGAGAAGCTGTTTTTGCAACAGCAGGAAAACACTTATCTTTCTGGTACTGGTCCTATTCCCCAGAGGCAACCGCAGAGTATTTTTTAGCAATTTCTTCTAGAAGACACTTCCATATCTTAACAAGCATACACTACTGTTTTTCTCTTTAAAAAAAAAATTTTATTAAAATATAGTTGGCATACAATATTAGTTTCAGATGTACAACCTAGTAATTCAACATTTATATACCTTATCATGTGATCACCGTGATAAGTCTATTAGTCATCTGTCACTGTGCAAAGTTATTACATTATCGACTGTTATATTCCCTGTGCTGTACATTACATCCCCGTGACTTATTTTCTTTTAATAACTGGAAGTCTGTACCTTCTATTCTCCTTTACCTTTTTTACCCCTCCCCCTACCCCTCTGGCAACCTTCAGTTTGTTCTCTGTATCTATAAGTCTGTTTTTGTTTGTTTGTTTTGTTTTTTTGCCATTAATAAGAAATTTACTCATTAAAAAAATCCAACTGCTGGCATTATCCAGAAAAATTTAACAAGTTTTTAAAATAATCATCTTAAAGTTGAAGGGCCAAAACTCATTCACTGAAACATTGACTTGCATTAATGCTTTATGTCTCTGAATTTATATTAAAAATTCATACACAAATGAAAATGGAAACACTGCCACTACCTGATTTCTGTCCCCTATATTTCCACTTTTAGTCTTATACTTAGGTACTTTTTGACTCTATGTAAAAAAAAAAATACCTAACGTTCAGAACTACCAGTAACATGAAGAGAAAATTTTTTTCTTAAACATGAAATGTTTCCCATCACAGTGAATTCTTAAGCGCGTTCTCCACATAGGCGATGTGTTCACTGGGTGTCTTTTGGCATGGTTGTTACACGTTTGGCATGAATCGTACACAGGTTGGTACCTTCAGAAAGGCCAGCCAGATAGGTCTCACTTGCCTCCTGCAAAGCACCGATAGCTGCAGCCTGGAAGCGCAGATGTATTTTGAAGTCCTGAGCATTTTTTGACACCAGATGCTGGAAGGGGAGTTTGCAAATCAAGTTCAGCGGATTTATGGAGAATGTCTAATTTTAGAGTGTGCCAATGTACCATACAGGCCTATAATGAGATTTCTTTATCTCTCCAATGGAGCACGTACTCTTGCGAGTGGCTTTTGTAGCCAGTTGCTTCTCCATGATTTACCACTGGCGAATTTGCCGGCAGTCTGCTTTTTACATGCCATACTTAACCTACCAGTGGCAGCTGTGAACACAACTGAGGCAGTTTCTGTTTACTGTTTGTTTTGTTTTGTTACACATATAAGTGAAATCATATGATATTTGTCTTTCTGTCCGACTTATTTTACTTAGCATAATATCCTCTAGGTCCACCCATGTTGTTACAAATGGCAAGATTTCATTCTTTTTTTCCTGCTGTGTAATAGGATATTGTATGTATGTACCACACTGTCTTTATCCATTCAACTATGAATGGACACTTAGATTGCTTCCATATTTTGGCTCTTGTGAATAATGCTGCAATAAACATATGATGAAAATTCTTAGCAACTAGGAATAAAAGGGAACTTCTAAATCTGGTAATAGTTGGCAACTAAAAAGCTATGCGAATATCATACTCAATGGCAAAATAAAAGAAAAATGGACCTTTAAATGAGGAAAAGACAGTGAATCCTGCAGTTATGTCTTCTGTTTAACCATTGTACTGGAGGTCCTAGTCATTGCAGTCAGACAAGAAAAATACATATATCACATTCATGCATGGATATGTTTAATAGTGTAGAGATGTCAGTTTTTTCCCAAATTGATCTATAATGCATTAGAAATCCAATTAAGCCTGTTTTCATGAATTTGACAAGCTAATTCTAAAATTTAAATGAAAGCATAAAAGGCTAAGAAGAGTCAAGATGATCTTGAAGGAGAGCAAGTTGGGAGAACTTTCGCTACCAGTTATCAGTATGTATTGTATAGTTAACATTATTTAATTTCTTGGTGCAAGGGTATTTATTGGTGCAAGGGTAGACAAATATTTACTTTTTGCTTTTTCTCTCTATTATTCTAGAATTCAAATTAGAAATATTAGGCTTTCTCATTCCGTTTGGCTCTCCACATTATCCATTTCTGTCTTTCTTTACTGCGTTATGTTTAATTTCTTTAGCTCTGTCTTCTAGAATCTGGAATCCAGATCACTGATTTTCTTCTTCAGCTGTGTTTAACCTCCTATTGAATTCTTTCATTGAGATTTTTATTTCAGCAATTGGATTTCTTTTTTATTTCTAGAAATTATCTTTGGTTCTTCTTTTTAAATATTCCTCAACATTTTTGAAAATCTCTTGCTTTTTATCAAGATTTTGATACATACAGAGTGTAAAGTACACTAATCTTAGATGTATTATAGCTTGATATATTTTTGTATATCTACATACCCCTGTAATCACTGCTCAGATCAAGGTGTAGAACATTTTCATCACCCCAGAAGGTTCCCTTATACCCCTTCTGAGTCCTCTTTACATGGACTCTTGAGCTGTTTCCATAATTTGGTGATTGTAAATAAAACTGTTATGAGCATTTGTGTACAAGTATATTGATGGATATTTATACTTATTTCTCTGGCAGTGGAGTTGCTGAGTCATGGAGTAGCATTTGTGTTACTTTAATATTGCTGCTGAGCAGTTTACCAGAGTAGGTGAACCAATTTATTTATAATCTCATCGGCAATGTATGAGAATTCCAGCTTTTCTTCTTTCCCATGGGGGAATGGTATTAATGTAATTTTAATTTGAATGTCCCTGATGAGTAGTGATGACTCATCTGCCTTTTCATGTGTTTGTTGGCCATTTGAATGCCTTTGTAAAGTGCCTGTTGAATTCTTTTGCTCATTTCTAAATTGGGTTGTTTTGTCTTTTTTTTGTTGGTTTGTAGTTCTTTACGCATCTTGTATAAAAGTTCTTTGTTGGATATATGTGTTGTAAATTCTTTCACAAACATAGTCTTCCTTTATCCTAAATGAAGTCTTCTGACAAAAAGAAATACTTAATAAAGCCCAATTTATCTTTTTTGTTTATAGTTGTTACTTTTAATATCCTGTCCAAGAAATCTTCGTAGTCTCGTTTTAGACATTTTTATTTTGTAAGCGTATTAAACATACCTATTATGTATTTTGTATCTAATAACCCCAGTATCTGATGTCTTTTGAAGTCCTATTTCTATTGTTTATTGTTTCTCTTCACTCTTGGTCATGATGCCTTGTTTTCTTTTTGTTTTGTAATTTTCAATGGTGGAAGTCTGCCTGTGGGAATTCAATGAAGTCTGAGTTGCAGGTGCATTTCCTCAGGGAATGTTCGAAAGCTTTCTATTAAGGAAAAATTTAAACTTAAATGGGGGAAATATTTTTTTTCCTTTTATAAATATTCTTATATGCTCATGGACTTTTATCGATGCATTGTATTGCATAATGTCCCATATTCTTTTCGATGCACAAATTGTCTCAACTTTGGCCAGAGGAAGTCCCTTCCATTTGGCTCCGGTGCCGTTTGACATGTCCCCATTATTCTTTGAGCACTTCTTTACTCTGGCACAAGGTGTTCTAGGTTTATCTTTGTTTTTGTTTTTAATTGAGTACAATTTACATATAATACAGCAAATAGATCTTAAGCATATTGTTGAAATATTTTGGATAAGTGTATATATTTATGTAACTCAGACCCCTAACAAAAATATAGGACATTTTAAACACCTTAGAAACTTCTGTCGTGTCCTTTTTCCCCATATGCTCCACCATCATATCTACCTAACCAGTGTTCTGATTTCTACCACCATGCATTAGTTTTGTCTGTCCTAGAGTTTCATATAAACATGTCTTTTTTTCTTTTAGTCCATGCTGGTACATATATCAGTAGTTCAGTCTTTTTTATTGTTGAGTAGGATTCTGTTGTATGAATATACCACAATTTGTCCATTTAACTGTTGGTCAATACTAGATTGTGCTGTGCACATTCTTGTACAGGGCATTTGTGGACAAATGTTATCATTTCTCTTGGGTAAATTCTAAGAAGTGGAATTTCTGGGTCATAGGCTAAGTGTATGTTTAACTTCATAAGAAATTGCTTAACTGTTTTCCAAAAGGTTTATACTGATTTCTACTTCTACTAGAGATACAAGGGAGTTGTGTTATTCTATATATTTGCCAACAATTGGTATTTTAGTATTTTTAATTTTAGCCATTCTAATGGGTGTGAAGTGGTATCTCATTGTGGTTTTAATTTGTATTTCCTTAATGGCTAATGAGGTTGAGCATCTTTTTGTTTTCTTCTTGGCCATTTATATCTTCTTTTGTGAAATCTGTTCAAGGGTTTTGCCCAGTTTTTAATTGGGAGTTATTTGTTTTTATTATTTAGTTATAGGAAAAAGTTTATTTTGAGTACAAGTTCTTTTCTCATGTATGTTGTGAATATTTTTCTAGTGTGATTTTAAAAAATATTTTCAATGATATATTTTTTGATAAATTATAAATTTTGATGAAATCAAAATTGTCAAATTTTTGTTTTATGTTTATTTTCTGCGACTTAAAATTTTTTTTCCCCCTTTAAGTCATGAAAATAGTCTCCTCTGTTTTCTTCTAGAAGCTTTAGATTTTTCATTTTGAGGTTGATAACCCATTTTATATTAATTTTTATATATAGTATGAAGTAAGAAATTGAGTTTTATTATTCTTCCATGTGGATATCCAGTTGTTCCAGCACCATGGGCTGAGCAGACTTTGCTTTCCCACTTGTGTGTTTGTTAAAATATTTATGGGTTTGTTTTTGAACTCTGTTTTGTTCCACTAATCTTTTAGTCTCTCCTCATCCCAATATTATACTGTCTTGATTACTGTAAGTCTTAAAATAGGAGGTTGTGTAAGTCTTCTCACTTGGTTGATCTTTTTCAAGATTATTTTGGCTATTCTAGGTTCTTTGTGTTTTTGTATAAATATTAAAATCGGCACATCAGTTTCCACACAGCAAAAGTAAGTGCCGGACTCTTGATAGGATGACATTGAAGGTATAGATCAGTTTGGGGAGAACTGATATCAGAACACTTGAAGCCATGAAGAGGGCTGTCAGATTTTTCCGCACTTGCAAGCGGACAGGTTAACCTGCCACCGTTTCACAGATGCTGACTGAAGAAGACGTGAGCCTCCTAGGCAGAGAGTCACAGCACCACAAGCTGCACGAACGCCACATTTGCATCAGTTTGCCCTCCCTAGTTGCACGGATGACATGGCATGGCCTAGGTGGATGCTGCACACACAGTGGATGTGTATCAGGGTTGAGAAACCCTGAGTTTAGGGAGCTCCAATATTTTATAATGGGCTGCCAGCAGAGCTATTTGACCCTTGTCCTGGAGGAACACATCTTTATTATACTGGACAGCCAACAAACCCGCCCTCTGCTTCAGAGGGAGATGCTCTCTCTGTCTTCTAAACAATTTGCTATACAAACATCCTTGGAAAGATAATTCAGAATGAAAGCTGCCAGCCCTCTGTAAGATGCGCAGAAAAGTGAGAGACCCAGTGGAGAACTGTCTTCCAGCAGTAATATATCTATTTATGTAGATCTTTTAAAATTTATCTTAGCTGTATTTGGTTTTGCAGAGTAAGGTCAGACACATCTTTCATTAAACTTATCTCTTAGTTATTTATGTTTTTTTTATACTATTGTAAGTGTAATTTTTGAAAAAGTTTATTTTCCAATCATTTGTTGCTAGAATAAAAATATATTTGGGTTTTATATAGAGACCATCTAGTCTACAACCTTGATAAAGTCACTTATTCTAGTATTTTTTCATAGATTCCTTATGATTTTCTCCATAACACAGTCATGTCATCTGTGTTTAAAAATATTCTTACTCTTTCCTTCCCAGCCTTTTTTACTTTTTCCATTTGTCGTCTTGCATCATCTAGGGCCAATGTTAAATCCTAAGGGGAAAAGCATGTACTATTTCACCATTATGTCTGGTGTCACCTGTGGGATTTCATGGATGCCCTTCATCAGGTGGAGCAGGTGCCCTCTGGTTCCTAATTAGGCGCTGTGTCTTTCTCCTGATTCTCATGGGAATGCTGTTGGGGCAGCTATCTTGACAAGGACACCTCTTTCACATTGGGTTTCTGTACCTGATGAGATTTGTACTTCTGATGTTCATGGAACAAGGGAAATTCATTCAAAATTCTGCTTTCAGTTTAATTGAAGTGAATGTGATAAAAAAATTAGAACACTGATTTACACTTGACATAGGTTCTTTGTATATTTGCTTTTACAATAGTTCTGTTGACAACATGTTCTATTTAATTAAAAAATATATTAATTGGTATAAGGATAATAATAACATTAAAGGGAAATTTAAAAATTTGTCCATAATCCACTTATCTGTTGGAGGAGGGTGCTGAGAAATGGCAGCAGGGAGCCCAACCCGGGTTCCCCGTGACCCAAGGACCCCCCTGTGCAACCTCGTCCTTGCAGGGAGACGACTTCGTGGGAAGGCGTTCTACAATGTGGGCGAGAAAGTGTACTGCCAGGAGGACTTCCTGGTGAGTCAAAGCTGCGCCCTGGCTGTGCCACGGGTCGGAGGAGGGGCGGGACCCTCCTTTCGATTCACATGGAAACCTGAGGCCAGGAGGCAGGTCGCTGGCTGGGCAGTAAGTGCCCCTTTTGTCACATAACATCCTGGATCCTGTGTCCCCTCCCAGTACTCCGGGTTCCAGCAAACGGCTGACAAGTGTAGCGTGTGTGGACACCTCATCATGGAGATGGTGAGAACCTCCCCCAGCCTCCCGGAACCCCTCTGACATGGGCAGACTTAGGACCCCACCCTTTTCACCTGTTGCAGACCTGCCTGGGGCTCAGAGCCAGAGCCTATTCCGGGGGCTGTGCTGAGCCTTCCACCTGCACTGACCCTTCAGTGCCTCCCACCCCCAGATCCTCCAGGCCCTCGGGAAGTCCTACCACCCAGGCTGCTTCCGGTGCTCTGTGTGCAATGAGTGCCTTGACGGGGTGCCCTTCACTGTGGACGTGGACAGCAACATCTACTGTGTCAGAGACTATCACACGTGAGTAGCCAGCGTGTAGAGCAGGTGTGACTCTTGCTGTTTTTTCTGCCTCCCTTGGAAGCATTTTCTGGCCTGCCTGTCTGTGTCCTCCCTTCTTGGCCTTTCACTTCCAGCCTCCCCTTGTGTGCTCAGTGGTTGAGTCAAGGTACGGATCTCTGCCTTGAACCCTCTCTCTTGGATGGTTTAGCCACCAGCCATTTCTTTGCTTTGCCTGCCTTTGCCTGCTGCTCCCTTCCTCCTAGTGGTGGGAACTCTCCTGGCTGCCCCACCTAGCATCTATACCTCTATTCCCAGGGCCAGGCCAGGCCTCTTCTGCATGGCATGGGGGCTTGGGATCTCTGCAGAGTCTTTTTCCTACCTGTCCAGTACCCATGTGAGCAGCCAATTTATTCTCTCTTGCTGTGACTCCAGGCTCAGCCTTTGGAGCTCTGGTCCTGTGCTGCTGCTTTGCATGGAGTTGCTGCCTGATATAGATTCCTGGTACCCAGTGTGGAGCCAGGCTTCGCAGGTGTCTCAGCTAGAGGGTGCGCCAAACTTTGGCATTAGGGGGCAGGGAACATGCAGGAAGCATGAGGGAGAGGGCAGGGCGGGACTCGAAGCCATCCTGGAGAAGGTGATGGAGTGGAGGTGAATCAAGGAGACAGATAAAAAGCCAGTGCCAAGGTGTGGCGGAAACTGCTCCCACCTCAACATGTCCATACAAGGAAAGGAGGCCTGATGCTCAGGCCACGTCATGGGGCTACTGTGGGTGCTCTGCCCTTGTGCCTTTGGCTTCTGGTCACTTTGTTGGTCACTTCTGGTTTTCTTTCTTCTGCAGGGTTTTTGCACCAAAATGTGCCTCCTGTGCCCGTCCTATCCTCCCTGCACAGGTAGGAACCATTTACCTAGGGATGAGCAGGTGCTTGGCCCAGCCCAGCCTCTGCGCAGTCCTGCCTAGGTCAATCCCAGCTCACGGGCCCCTGTGAGAGGGACGAGCAGATGCTCCTGCCCCATCTCCCTCAGGGCTAAGGGATGTATATGGTGCCCATGCTATGGGGTGTGGTGTCCTTGCATGAATTAGAGGGAAACGGTAGGCCTTGCTGCTTGGCTGCCCTACCGCTGCCCTTGGCTCCATTGCTCATTGATGGAAGGACTGCTCCCTGGGTCTGTTAGCTCTGCAGACAGAGGTGGTGGAGAATGGACGAGACGAGGGCGTGGTCTGTGCAGGAGATATCCTTGGGTGGGGCAGCTCTCTCAGGCACTGGGTCTTCTACTGGTTTTGTCCCAGGCTGAAGAAGCAGGATGGGCACTGGTCTTTCCTGCACTCATGGACATGTGTGCATGCTGTTGGCTGTGGCCATGGGAGGATGCCTAAGGCACACTCACATCCATTCGTGTGCATCTACTGGTGCCCATTCCGGCCCACGGAAACCCTGATGTCGGTGCTTACGTGGGCGTGAATGCATGTCTGCCATGACAAGAGCACGAGGTGTAGGTGTGTGCCCCCACACTCAGACCCCAGCTTGCTTATGGTTTACGAACCCCATCTCTTCCTCCAGGGCTGTGAGACAACCATCCGTGTGGTGTCCATGGACAGAGACTACCACGTGGAATGTTATCACTGTGAGGTGAGCCCGGCACTCCTGGAAGGCTGGAAGCTGGGGCAGTCCCCATCCACACGGGGCTCCTCTCTAGGTGTTCTGTGAGCCCGTTTCTTATGGTTTCTTCCCACTCTACCTGTCCTTCCCTAGTGAGCCCTCTCCCCAAGACATGTTCTCTCTCAGCTCGTTTTTCATTCAAATATTTATTGAGGAGTTACAGTGTGTGGAGTGCTGTGTATGTATGAAGAATAAATATGGTCCCTACTCTCATGGAGCGACCAGTACTCGGGCAGTATCTACACAGGGTCATCATTGCTATCAAGGGGAGTTTTCAGAGCACATAGGAGACCTTGGAAAATCAGGGAAGGCATTCTGGAAGAGGTGACATTCAAACTAAGATTTGAAAGATGAATAAGAGTTAGCAAAGGAGGCAGTAAGAAGGGCATTTCCAGGCAGTCAAGCAGAATGTGCTTAGGTGTGAAGGTGAGTGTGTTGTTTTGTGCCACTGGAGAAGTTGGCAGGAGCTGGGGACAAAAGGCCATGTGAGCTAAAGAGTGTGGGCTTATCCTAGGGCAATGGAGAATGATCAAAACGGATGACATGATCGCATTTGGATTTTAGAAAGGACACTTAGCTATGCAGAGAATGAATAGAAGAAGAGAGACAGGGCTGGGGTTCCCTGAGGAGGCTGGTAGAGTCAGGGTTATGGTACTGGTTCAGGGAAGTAAATTGAGTTTAGTGATAATTAGGCAGTAAGAGGGACCGGATTTGGCTAGTGACTGGATGTAGGGGTTTGGGGGTTGGGAGGTATAGGCAAGAGGAGGAGGGAATAAAATGCTCTTGGTTTTGGTAGCTGGATTATCTCTGAATGGAGATGTCCAGGCGGCAGCTAGGAGTTCAGAGACTGGCAATAGGTGGGGGAATTTGGGAGTCATTGGTATGTATAGCGCCCTCCTTACTGATACTCCACCCTGTGGTTTCTGGTTGCCTTGGCCTCCCTGAATTCTCAATTCATGGAGACTGATGGGCCCTCTTTGGCAGCCTGGAAAATCTCTCCAGGTAGTAACCTGTGGCCATTGTATGGCTCATCTCATTAGTTTCTCTTCTCTGACAGATCACCAACCTGCCTTGCCTGTTGTCCAGGGTCTGAGAAGCCATTGTTTCATATAATTGGCCTGGGTCTTTGTTGTCAAAGGTGGGATGGGAAGTCTAGCCTTTGTTGCTGTCATGGCCGGAAGTGGGAGTTGCATCCTAGGCATGTAGATGGCCGCTGAAGCCAGGGGAGGTCTTCCAGGGAGAGCTCTTGGGGAAGGAGCAGGGGCTCAGGGTGGCCCAAGGAGCACCAACATTTGGGAGATGAATGGAGGCAAAGCAGCCACAAGGCGGGGCTAAGAATGAGTGAGTGGGGAGGTAGAAGCAAAACGAAGAAGAGGAGTGTTGAGTTTCAGAGCCCCAGGGAAGAGCAGGAGGGGGTGTCAGTGATAAATCTTCAGTCATCAAGGGTCCATCTGGTACCAGGTTGCCCTGTTGGGGGCAGGTGGCCCAGTGGAAACAAGAATCCTGCTGGGGGAACAGCGAAGGAGGATCACGACCTGCCGAGGGGCTGTGGTTTCCCCTCCAGCAGTAACAGGGCATCCTGTTCTTTTGTCCTAGACACTGTGGTGTCCCCTTGGGATCACTAAGCACAGTTCCTAGGTTAAGGATGTTCCTGAGAAGGAGCAAGTCAAGCTGTGGGTGGTTCGTAGCCAGAGCCTGTGAGATGAGGTGCTGCTGTCCTTGTGAAGACCCTGGGACAGGAACTAAGGTCTCTAGGCTCCCTCTCTGGGGTGT
Source organism: Eidolon dupreanum (assembly GCA_028627145.1). Lineage (NCBI taxonomy): Eukaryota > Metazoa > Chordata > Mammalia > Chiroptera > Pteropodidae > Eidolon > Eidolon dupreanum. Next base: position 101,398,100 of record CM053508.1, on the reverse strand, counting down.
GGCAGTTAGTAGCAGGGCCCAGTCAGGGGACTGTGGCAGAACAGGGAGGACACCTGGGCTGTCAGTGGCTTGGAACATGAGGCTCCCTGGAAGCAGCCCAGCTCCATTACTTGTGTGGGGGTTTCCGTAGTAAGCGTCAGAGCCCGAGGCAGGAGTCAAAGCTTCAGCCCTGGGTGCAGTGACAGTGTGACCAAAGGGGCCTCTGTGGGGTGGGAGGCAAAAGGAAGGAAGAAGTCATCCAGTTGGTCTCTCCCAGTGCCCCACCCTCTATGGCTGCCCTTCACACTTCTGCCAGCACCTTACAGAGGTCAGATACCAATCACGTAACTTGTTAAACAGAAAAATTAGCCTGTAAAATATACCGCAATGGGAAAATAGTAAGAGGAGGGACAGAAAACAAAAACTCCTTGTTTACTTGATGTCCCCGGTTCTTCTCTTCCATTATCTCTTAAGGCTACTGGGGTCTGTCATTTGATCAGTCCCCTTTCCCAAGGTCACCAGCAACCCTCACATGGTGGGATCCAGAAGACACTTCTCTCAGCAGCTTTCTACATGCTGACCACCCCCTTCTTGACTGGTCACTGTGGCCTTAGGCCCACCCATTTTTACTTTTCTTCACTTTATTTTCCCCTTAAACCTCCTTAGCTCAGCTGTCTCTCTTCTTTTTGTCTTAAAGCCTCTGCGGCTCAGCCTTGGGGTTTTTCTCTAGCTCTCTGCACTCCGCGGGAGGTTTAATCTATTGCTCTGTTAAGGCCATCCCATTTGTCTGCTCACATCCCCATCTACTGCCCAGTCCTCTCTCAGGCTCCAGGCTTGTATCCAGCCACCTCCCTGCTCCCTCCTCTAAGCGGCATGTCCAGTTCAGTGTGTCCCACACTAGGCTCCTGGCCCCTCCTCCATCCCCCAAAGGGTAAAAGCCTGAGTCCTGAAGGTGTGCGGAGCCCTACCGACCTGCCCCCGCCCCGTGGCCAGCACCGGCCCCCTTCCGCACTCATTCGGGGTTGCGGCTGTGTTCTTCCCTAGGACTGCGGGCTGCAGCTGAGCGGGGAGGATGGACGCCGCTGCTACCCGCTGGAAGGCCACCTGCTGTGCCGCCGCTGCCACCTGCGTCGCCTCCGGCCAGGCCCACTTTCCTCACCTGCAGTGCACGTCACCGAGCTCTGAGCAGGGCCTGAGCCTGACCCTGGGGCTGCGTGTGTGTGTGTGTGTGTGTGTGTGTGTGTGTGTGTGTGTGTGTG
>CM053508.1:101270776-101396362 GCA_028627145.1 Eidolon dupreanum | reverse complement strand
AATCTGAGACTGCAGCAAGAGAGCTTGCTGACCAGGGAGTGATCACAGTGACTCCCCCTGAAGGGAGTGGGATGGGTGCAGACCCTGGTGAAATGCAGAGGAGACTGCCACTATGGATCAGTTCCTTTGGAGTTTGGGCCCCAGCAGACTTGCATATCTTTGACCGCAATTGCAGAATTTGCATGAAGCAGAATAGACACTTCATTGTTCCAGCTTCTCACCTCAAGCTTCTGAAAGGAGTCGAGAGCATAATCACAGGCATGTTCAACATTCACGAAGCCCAACACACCTTCTATAAGAGATGTGGTGTCCAGAACTTTTATACTCCCTGATCAAATGCTGGAGGCTTTGGAATTGCCTCACAATGCCTGGATATTTTGCTGTTGCTAGCCTTGAGTGTTTTCCTTTTGGTTTCCCTTCACTCTGCTCACACCACAGCAATAGGCCATTCATTAACTGTCTTCAGCTATCCTTTGAGAGTGTGTCATTTGTTTCCTACAGGAACACCGACCCATAGCTTATTTATCTATTCTTTGGAAACATTTGTATTAGACTGGAGTTAATTCCTCATTGAATATTTGCTAGAACTCGCCAGAAGATCCATCTGCATCTGGAATTGTCATTGTGAGAATTAAAAAAAATAATAATTCAATATCATAAATGGAGGACTGCATGGTCACCGGCAATGATCTCAGATTCTGACTGGCAATAAAACTCACAGACACAACCGGCATTCCCCTGACACTAAATTAGCATGCTTATGAAGGACAAGGAAAGAAATGCTGCATTTCTAGCATTTTCAGTTTTATTCAGCAGTCCAGTAGTAGTCTAAAATTTCACACCGCTGCACCAGAAGGATATCTATTTGGGAGCTGAATCCAAAGTGCATGTGATTCACCTGAGCATATAGAAGCATTATTATTCTGATCCACAAAACCTTACAAAGTATGAGCTCAGCTCCTATGTGCTTTCGCTGCATGGAGTACACTCACAAGATACAAATCAAATGTCCACTTTAGTTCAAGGAAGTCATGGCCTTGCTTTCCATCAGTCTTTATATCATTCTAATCACGTAGTTATTTAGTATCTATCTATGTGCCAGTCAGCCTTTCTGGTTCAGGTAGAGTGCCCAAATAAAAGATCTCTTGATAGACAATGTCTCAAACACAGCGGTTCTCATTTATCTAAGTACATTTTAAGGAGACAGTGCTGAAGGAAGGTAAAACCAACATCATCTTCCCAGGATTGGTTCTATGGAAAGAGCCGAGGACTGCTGTTAACAGTTTGCCCATAAGAACTATTCAGGATTTCTCTTTATCTTCATGTCAGTTTTAAAAATATTTTTCTTGGAACTTGTACATTTTACCTAAAATTAAAAAATGTACATTAAGTTTTTATAATATCTTCTTATTTTGATATCTAAAGGGTCCTTGGTTAAGTTTTAACAATATTGATTATCTGTGCCTTTTCTATTTTTCTTTTTAATGTCCCCATACCCATAGTTTTGTCAGTTTGTTGTAGATTAAACTGTTCAAAAACATTTACTCTACAGCTATATTGCAGGAGTATACCTTCTTATTCCATTGATATTAGTCTCAGCTATGTCACGTGATTTGGACAATGGGATGTTAAGTAATCAATTGCTTCACTATGACTGCACAGTTGGTCTTTCCTTCTCACACCTCTGTCCTCACTATGAGACTATTTTCCCTCTAGTAACACAAGTTCTTTAGCTTGAGCCCCAGAATGAACAGATGTGGATCAGACTTGAGCCCAACCTACAGGAGGAGCCAAGTCCTACCAGAGCCACAGCTTGAATGGTCACTATCTAGCCAAGCCCAGTTTATATCAGCTGATACTCCAGCCAACCTGTAGCACATGAGTGATCATAAATGATTCTCATTTTAATCCATTGAACTTTGGGGCTGTTTGTTACACAGTAAAAGCAGTCCAATCTAATCATTAATTTCCATAAACATGAGGAATTTCTGACTTTTTAAATTATTGATTTCAATATTAATTCACTGAGACCAAACTATATGCTCTGAATAATTTCAAAATCCTTTGAAACTTGATGCTTACTTTATCTCCCAATGTATGGTCAATTTTTATAATGTTCTACTTATGCTTGAAAAGAGTGCATGTTCCTTATTACATGCCTTAATCTATGTCCACTAAGTTGTTTTTAATTGTATTTAAAATTTTTGTATATATTTAATTATTTTGTTTAAATAACTTTATTAAAGTGTAATTAACATACAAGAAATACACATATTTAAGTGTACAATTTGTAACTTTCGACAATTGTATAAACTAGAAAAAACACCATGATCAAGATCAGTTGCTCCTAAAAGTTTCCTTGCACCTCTTTGAAATACCTCTCTCCTGCTTCTCCTTGTTTCCTTCCTCATCTTAAGGCTATGACCTTCTGTCAGTACGGTAAGTCCTCACTTAATGTTATCAAAAGATTCTGAAACTTTAAGCAAAAGGATCTATAACAAAACCAAATTCACCATAGGCTAACTGATATGAACAAGAGTTAAGTTCCAATGGCATCTTATAAACATTATAACAAAACAGTGTTGAATGAAACGACATTATTTAAAGACCTGCTGTATAGATGTTTGTATCTTCTAGAACTTTATGACATGGAAGCATGCAAGATGCACTATTTTTGGTCTGATTTCCTTCATTCAGCATAATTTTTGTAATTCGACTGTGTTATATGTGTCAATATTTTATGCCTTGTTTGAGGCTTACATTTAAAAATTTGCATATAGTAAAACTTACCCTTTTTTGTTTACCTTTCTGTGATTCGGAAAAATATGTTTTCCCCAACTTTATTAAGATATATTTGACATGTAACATTGTGTCAGTCTAAGGTGTACAATGTATCGATTCACATTTTATATTGCAAATGATTACGAATATAGTGTTAGCTAACATCTTCATCACATCACATAATTACCATTTCTGGGCTGACAAATGGTGGAGAGATAGAAAAGAACTGTCAGTACAGTTTGCACTATCTGTAGGTCATGTACAGACCGTAATCAAGTGTGTTTCACTGGGCTTTCCTTACAAGATGAGGTCCATATATGCTCACTTCTCCATCAACGTCGTTATTCAGGAGAATGGCTCTCTTGGTGAAATCTGAAATTTCTTGGGTGAAAAATATATCCTCAGGGCTCAGATGAGGTCATATGTTGCTCATTCAGTATCTCACTCCCAGAAAGATGAGTTAATTCTTTTCATTGAACTTGTATTAAATTCAGCTGCTTGGATTAAACAAACCATAACAGTTAAAAACAAAGATATCAGAAAGTTTTGGGATGGTATCTGTGTTTCTGAAAAAGCAGGCTGACAAATAAGATCTAAGTTATCTAGAAAAAATATATATTAGTTTCCATTGTACAGCATAGTGATTAGCGATCTATATAACTCACGAAGTGGTCACCCCACTATATCATGTACCCCTCTTTCCCCTTACATATTTTTTACAACATTGTTGACTATTTTCCTTATGCTACACTTTATATCTCCATGACTATTTTGTATTTATCTATTTGTACTGCTTAATCCATTTGTCCTTTTTCACTATCCTCTCTAACCCACCCATCTAGTAGCTCTCAAAATATTCTCTGTATATATGAGTTTATTTCTGTTTTTGTTATTGTTGTTATTTTGTTCTTTAGATTTCACATGTACATGAAATCATGTAGTATTTGTCTTTCTCTATCTCACTTACTTAATTCAGCACAATACCTTCTAGGTGCATCAAAGCAATATCTTTTTGCATGCCCCTCCTTTTAGTCTGAGTGTGTCTTTTAATCTGAAGTGAGTCTCTTGTAGGCAGCATATGTAGAGGTCTTGTTTTCTTATCCATTCAGTAACCCTATCTTTTGGTTGGAGCACTTAATTCTTTCCATTTGAGGTACTTGGTGATAGGAATGTAGTTATTACCATTCTTTATTTCTGTTTTTGATACATGTTTCTTCTTCTTAAAGAAGTCCCTCCAACATTTCCTGTAATACTAGCTTGGTGTCAATGAATTCCTTTAGCTTATTTTTGTCTGGGAAGCTCTTTATCTGTTCTTTGACTCTAAATGATAGCTTTGTTGGATAAAATACTCTTTTTTGTAGATCTTGGGGTTTTAACACTTTGAATATTTTGTGGCTAAGCCCTTCTGTCCTGCAAAGTTTTTTGAGAAATCAGCTGCCAATGTTATGGGTGCTTCCTTGTAACTAATTGCTTTTCTCTTGCTGCTTTTAAGATTTTCTCTTCGTATTTAACCTTTGGCTTTTTAATTATGATGTATCTTAGTGTGAACCTCTTTAGGTTCATTTTTTGGGGGACTCTCTGAGCTTCCTGGGGTTGTATGTTTTATTTTCTTCACCAGGTGAAGGAAGTTTTCCATCATTATTTTTCAAATAGTTCTTCAACTTCTTGTTCTCCCTTTTCAGGTAACCCTATGACATGGGTGTTGCTACCCTTAATTTTGTTCCATAGGCTCCTTAAATTATTATCATATTCCTGATTACTTTTTTCTCAATGTTTTGATTGAGTGTCCTTGGTTTCCTCATCCTCTATATCAGTGTTTCGATCCTCTTCTTCCTCTACTCTGTCGATTCCCTCTAATATACTCTTCATCTCAGATAATATGTTCTTCATTTCTGACTTGGTCCCCTTTATAATTTACATTTCCATTTTTATGTTTTTCTATCTTTTTGTTAAACTTTTCACTGAGTTCATCCACACTTCCCTTAATTTCATTGAGCATCTTTATAACCAGTGTTTTGAAATCTGCATCTTTTAGATTGCTTGACTCCATTATTTCTGGATCTCTGTTCTGTTCTCTCATATGATTTCTGCTTCTTTGTCCTCCCATTTTGGCTGACTTTCTGTGTCTGTTTCTATGGACTAAGCAAATCTCCTAAGTCTCCTGGTCTTATTAGTGAGGCTTTGTGTAGTAGGTATCCAGTGGCACAGTCCTGAGAGGGGTTCAACAGGCCAAGTTTAGCTCCAGCCTGTGCCCCTCTGGGGCCACCTGTTAAGACTCAGTAAGCAATCCACAGGTGCTGTGCTTATAGTTGCCTCAAGAAGCCACGCTGGAAACCGAGACCAGCTGCTACCAGTGTGAGTCTTGGTGCTACTCAGAAAGTGGCACAGGACTGTCCAAGGACACAACTGAACGTCGCTTGGGTAGGCCCACGAGTTTCAGGGAATCCTCTGGGTGGAGCGACCTCTGTTATCCAGTTTGGTGATGTCTCACTATGGTGATGCTGAGTCTGCACAATGGGAGGGGGGAAGGCTCAATAGAGGAACAATGGATACCAACAGCACTTCTGTCCAGGAGAGAGCCTTGCCTCCGGCCCTTCCTCACCCTGACAACTCTGTGTCCCCCTGTAAGTCCCTGGTGGCCCCTGTGGAGCTGACCCTGTGCTGATGCTTAGAGCAAGCAAGTCTGTCACCGTGAAAGTCTGCTTGCTGACATGGCCTCTTCAGGAAGTGTCTTCAGTGGCCAGCTGCTGCCACAGCCTCTGTGCTACTCAGTTGCTGGGGACTGGGTAGCTTCCCTTCTTCGCCGCCTCCTACCTCCAACCATTGCAGGGTGATTTCTAATTTCTCTCCCTAGTTGTAGAGCTTCTGTTCTTCTGGACCCTCAGATGACTTTGCTTGCTGTTTACTCCGTGTTTCCATCTCGATTTTCATCACAAGAGGGGATGAGCAAAGCTTTTATCATCTACACCATTTTGCCTGGTCTATCATTAATCTTTTGTATTGTTTTTCTAGACTCTATTTTGTTTATTTCTACTCTGATCTTTATTGTTTCCTTCCTTCTCACTTTGGGCTTTGTTTGCTATTTTTTTTTTCTAGTTCTTTTAAGTGTAAGGTTAGATTGTTCATTTCAGCTTTTCCTTATTTCTTGAGGTATGCTTGTATTACTATGAACTCCCCTCTTAGGACTACTTTTGCTGTGTCTCATAAATTTTGAATCATTGTGTTTTCATTTTCATTTGTCTCTAAGTATTTTTTTATTTCTTCCTTGATATCATTGTTAACCCATTCATTGTTTAGTAGCATGTTATTTAGCCTCCATGTGTTTGTGTATTTTCCAGATTTTTCTCATAGTCGATTTCTAGTTTCGTACTATTTGGATTGGAGAAGATGGTTGATATGATTTCAATCTCAAATTTTTTGATACTTGTCTTGTGTTCTAATGTGGTTATCCTGGAAAATGTTTCATGTGCACTTGAGAAGAATGTATATTTTGCTGCTTTGGGGTGAAATGCTCTGAAAATATCTATTAAATCCATTTTGTCTAGTGTGTCCTTTAGGCCCATTGTTTCCTTGTCTCAATACTATGTTATTTATTTTGTTGCCCAAATTGTTCCAGATTTGGCCATTGGGAGCTTTCTCAAGTTTTTTTCTGCCTGAGTTTTCATGAACTGTCTCATTTCGTTTGCACCAGCAAACTGTTTTCCCGGAGTAGAGGCTGAGTTTAACTCCTGAGAGAGTTTAAGCAGATTGAGTGCTACCTCTGGTCAACCCGACACTCTGGTCTATAGAACTCCACCTCATAGGGCCTGTAAGGCTGTGGACACCTCAGAGTCTCTGACATAGGAGACAAACTGCACAACCTCACAACTGTTCCCTGATGTTTCTGGATGGGCTGTGCAATCCAAGCCCCTCTGGGGGCCAGATTCACTGATGGTGGATGGTGAGACAGCCAGGAGAACAAAACAAGTCTGGAGCCACTGGGAGTCATGAAGGTGCCAAGGAATTTCCTCCCTTAAGGGTGAAAGGGAAGCTAGTGGCATGATCTGAAATTGTAGCACCACTAGCCCCTGAAAAAACCCACATGGTCACAAGATGCTATTTTTCTGATAGGGTGTAATTCATGTTAAGGGTGTGGTTCTAGGCAAAGATATGCTAATGGGCAACTTCTGCTTCTGTAATCTGCTTGCTTGTTTGATGTTAACCAGGGTGTGGTTAATCTGCTTGCTTGTTTGATGTTAACCAGGGTGTGGTTCTAGGCTTTATAAACTGCCTCTTTTGGGAGCTTGGGGCTGATCTCCTCTAACCCTGCATGGTAGAGAGTCAGTTGTCGGCTGGCTAATAAAGGCTCATAATTCATCTCACTTGGCTCCGTGGGTCTTAGAATTGATTGCGCCACAACATTGAGAGCCCAGGGATGGTGTCCACCTGTTTTGGGGGCCTGAACCAGAGAGTGCAGCAGTTAAGATGTTTGAAGGGCTCCAGTCAGGCCCAACTCCCTATATGTGTCTCTAGGAATTAAACCTGGGCAAAAGTAAGTTTTCTGGTTGACTTTTGTTTACCTATAGTGGCATAGACCTGTCCTTGCCCCCTCTTATGATTTTTGTTTCCACATTTTGGGAAAAACTATGTTTGGAGCTAGGCTAGACCAGGGAGAAAGATGAGCAAAGGATGACCAGGAAATAGAGGTGACAGTTGGGGCTGAAACAACAGAGCATTTGACTCAATGAAGTCAATTAGAAATGTCAGCTCCAATTAGTCTTTGTCAAAGGTGAAACCATATCTTCTCCAGGAGCTTTGCTCTCAGAGTAGGAGGAGCTTCACACATATAACACCCCGATGACTGAGAGGGCCATATGTGCCATGTCCGTGCCCACAGGACTGAGAAGGGCTATGGACTTGGCTCAAGGAGTTAGTAGTTTATAAGCAGCAGAAACCCTGTTCTGAGCAGAGCATTTCAGCTGTTGACACTATGAAGGGGATGCTGCTTATGCTGGCTTTGCTGGTGACTAGTGAAATGGGCATCGAGACGGGTAAGGATGGGAAGGAGGGAAGAGATGGCTTTCTGGACCCTTGCCCCACTCTACCTCACTTCCCCAGTGGTGATCTTTGAGCAGCTTCTAGCAATAAATTTAGGGGGCAGTTAGGTGATCATTGCCCAGGAGTCATGCAGAAACCCCCTGGGGTTTTCAGCCTTTGAATGAAGGGAGAGGTTTGGAGGTAGAGGGGTCCTTCACTGTGCACACATAGGGGATAGTTGTTTGGGGTAGTGGTGCTTATCTGATGGGCATTCCCTATGCTGTGGTCCCCATCTTGTGACCATCTATCAACTACAAATTTGTACTTCTTTAACCCTTCACTAGCTGGGAGTACTTCTTAGAGGACATTTTCTCTGTCTGTGATGTAAGCAGTCTTGGGAGAGGGAAGGTCTCTGTGGAAGGTGAGTTAGAAGATACTGGATATGTGAGTTACTTTCAAGTTGTGAGGAAACAGGAAACTCATACCTTGGTAATTCCTTTAATGAAGTGTTTTCTGCCTGTGTCTTCAGTGGAAGCTGCCTTATTTTTTATGGAATCTGGTGTGGTGGCTACTGGAGACAAGTTACTGTTGAGCACCAACCTTGATCTGGTCAATGTTACGCAACCAGGAAAAGTAGCCTTAGGATAAATTCAGGATTGCTACAGTGAAGGAGGACTCACATTCAAGATCTTGGATCTGATGGTCATGGTAATTTACTCTCCTTTCCCTGACCCCTACCCTGAAGACACACATACAACATATTGCACAATGCCACATACAAATAGACCATGCAATCACTGGATACATGACAGACAAGATACACTATAGACAGTCAAGCACATAAAACTTTGCTCCACTCTAGAGCACATGTAATGTTCAACCACACGCTACATGCATATCCAGCCTGCTCTACTACCACACATGTCCTCATTATGCCAGTTAGCTTACACACAGTTGGAAAATAGGGAACTGGTATCAGTGCAATATAGAAAGTGTATTGGCTCATGTGATTTCAGCCTAGGTTAGGAGAGCTAGCATTGCAGGAGTAGAATTTTAACCTTTGGCAGGAAAGAAAGAGTTCACCTTCTACACACGTAGGATCCCTGAGTGCTCTGTTTTAGAAAAATTAAAAATGAGCAATTAGACTCTTTTAGACTGCTTTTAGACTCTTTTCCCAGGAAGAGATTCCCTGGCTTTGCAAGGCTTCTGGATTTTGGTCAGTTTCCCTTCCTCTTGCGCCTGCCTCAATGGCTATTACTCTGGCTCAGAGCTCTACTTCCATCTGTACTCAGTGCCCATGAGCCAGAAATTCCACTCTGTTGTTTTGGTGCCTGAGGCCCCTGGGGTAGCTTCTAGATACATGCAGCTTCTCACCAGGGCTAGTCAACATACCTCCTGATGAGCAATCTTTTTTTGTTGTCCTTTTTACACATTTATAGATTTTGAATAGTCTGTCTCTTACCCTATTTTCCCCCCAAGTGCTGATTCTGCAAAATGAGATATTTTTCAAGAAGTAGAATTTCTTGCATTAATATAGGCAAAAGGGGTATGGGATTGTTTACAACACATGCATAGACATTCCATACATCCAATACACTTAACAGACAAGTCTCAGCTGCCTTGCCCCTCTCTCAAGCCCAGCCTCAACCATGCCCTCCAGAACCTTGTTATCTCTGCTGGTTGTTTAAACACCCTAATAACATTAGTGTGCGGGCAATTAGGGAGCCATCCTCATCCTGACAAGACTGATTACATCCTGTCTCTAGTGGTGGCCCTGTGGGCCAACAGTTCTTGCTGAGGCTAGAGCTGAATCACTGAGGATGAGGAGTGAGGGTGATCCTGGGTCAATAGGAGAGCCCTGCCATGGGCTCAGGTCCTCTGTTCTGATCATCCTACTCTCTCTCTCAGGGTGTCATCACCATTAGCAAGGAATGCGTTCACTAGACATAGACAGGATGAAGCAGGGTGCTCAGAAATTTTATAGACTGAATCCTTTGGGGAGATGAACCTTTGTCACTGATGCCTAGTCTGAAATCCACCTTCTTGCCCTGTTCTCCTCACCTGAAGCTGGCATCTAGACACCTGTCCTCACCTGATGCAGTCTTTATCAGGCTAACTCTAACAAAAAAACTATAGCTTAGCTCTGTGTGCTCTGTCCATGTGCTGTGCAGGAAGAACATGAGGCCTGTCAGGAGATCTTAGGAAATGATAAGGAGAAGTGACATGTTTGCTCACTGAGAGCATGGGGCCTGGAGTCAGGTAGAACCAGGGTAAATCTAGGCCTGGCACTGACAAGCTGTAGGACCATGGGCAAGCTGTTTTGTCTTTCTCAAGCTATTCCCTCATCCATAAAATGGCGATTGATTAAATTAAATAACATACATGTAACCCTAGACTTAGCCAGCTGAAAGGGATAAAAATGTATCAATCGCTGCAGATAACGTCTCTCCTACTTTGGCCTTTATCACATTTGCAGAGCCTCTAGTCCCTGAAATATCACTCTGGTAATTGAAGAGTGACTCAGGCGATGACTTGAGTGGGTCTATCACAAGTCCTCTCTGTCTTCTAGTGGCATTCACCATTTATACTTCTTAGGTGTATGTCTTCTGAGGGGGCTGACCTTTCTGCAAGTACACTTAGCGCCACTGATGATCTTGGGCTCTGACATCAGGACCAGACCCCCATGCAATTTTGGCCCAGGAGGAAGGAAGAAGGTGAATAGATGGAAGAAGGGAATGTTGCTGTCATGGAAAAAGCTCAGGCTCTGAAGTCTTACTTGCAGCATAGTGCCACCTAAAGCAAGTGTCATGAACCCTCTGAGGTTTCTTCCAAAAGCATCAAATGAGTAATCATATCATCAGTAGGCAACTTGTGAAGCTACAAGACAGGGACTAGGTTTTACTTCTGTTTCTTAAGGACTAGAGTAGTGTTGGGCTACAGGGAGTATGGCCCCCCACAAAAAGTGGCATAACTGGTACATCTTTCTACCTTTCTGGGCCAAGTAGGCACAATAAGGTCACATAAAGGGAGTTGAACTTGGGACTTGGACTAAGAGGCTTAGGCTTGAGTCCTTGCCCTTTTCTGACATGCTGGCTAAATTTAAACACTTGAATTCTCCTGTTTGCTCATTCTACACCTTGATTTTTAAATCTACCAAGTGCTGGATACTTTTTTAGACTTAATATTAAGTATTCGACTTGTACTAAAAAGGTCTAAAAATTTACTGAGACGTACACGTCTGATCTCAGAAGCTAAGCAGTGTTGTGCCTGGTTAGTACTTGGATGGGAGAAGTACAAAATAAAATTTGAACTGATAAAGGGCCAGATCATATCCTTGTATGGAATAAATCAACATTATAGAAATATCAACTACTCACAAATACATCTAAATTAATATTTGTTATAATTAATATTTATTTAGAGTTATCAAAAAGAATAAATGCTTGAAATCAACCAATAAATTTAGAAAAACAAGAACTATGAGCAGGATCTTTTTCACTAAGTATTATAACATAGGTATACATCTATGACAAATAAATAATTTTAGTAGCAGAATAGGTAGATGGCCATTGTAACAGAAGAGAAAATTCACAAGTAGCTTCAAAGATAGTTTAAGATATAATGATGACAGCTTATTGAAGCATAGAGAAATAACAGCTTATTTTTTGAAATGGCATTGAGAAGAATAGCTAAGCACTTATTAAAATTTTAAATTATTATTTTTTCAATTACAGTTAACATTCAATATTAGATTAGTTTCAGGTGTAAAACAGAGTGGTTAGACATTTATATAATTTATGAAGTAATCCCCCCCCAATAGCCTAGTTCCCACCTGGTACTGTATATAGTTATTACAATATTATTGACTGTATTCCCTATGCTGTACTTTATGTCTCTGTGACTATTTTGTAACTGAAAAATGGCCATAAACTTAAAAAAGCATGATGGACCTGCTAAGCCTTTCCCTATGGATTAATGTGGATTAATGATTTAATCACCATAGTTCCAGTAGTTAATTGTTCATTTGTCACAACTGATCTCTCTCTCTTAGTTTGACTTTCATGACATTACGGTCTCTTGGTTTTTCTCCTACTTTACCAGATGATCCTTCTCAGCTTCTTTTATGGTTACTTTTTGCATCTCTTTTCTTTTCTCCATACACTCACTTTCGTAGTGATATCACCCAGCTCATTTTTTTAACTTTATCTACAATTTCTGAATTTAAATATCCAGCCCCAGTACTAAAACATTGCAAGGCACAGACTAGGTCCTCACCAAATATGTATTAAATTAATGAATACTAAAAAAAACCCCCTAAAATCCTCATGAGGCACAAATATACATAAAATTTAAATAAATTAAAAGACTATTGAATGGGAATTTTCAAAAGAACAAAAAATTTAATTTTTTCCTTAAAATAGCTTAATGTAGTCCTAATGAAAATAACAACAGGATTTTTTTAGAAGAAAAACTATTTTATTCTTACAAAATCAATCTTACACTTATCATATGACTCAGAAATCTCTTAGGTTCACATTCAGGAGAAATAAAAATTTATGTTCACATAAAAACCTGCATACCAATGTTGATGGCAGCTTTATTCAGATTTTAGTTTATCACAACTGGAAACAACCTTAAGTGTCCTTCAGCTTGTGAATGGATGAACAAAGTGTGTCACACTCATACAATTAAATACTAGTCAGCATAAAAGAAGGAACAATCTGTTGGCACATGCAACAACATGGAAGTAACACAAACATATTATTAGTAAAAGAAGTCAAACTCAAAAGACTACAATTACATGGTTTCTTTATATACCATTTGTGTTACATTTGGAAAAATAAATGAGAAAAAAATTTTAAAGTAATTACAGACATTAAGCCCTTTGAAATACTGACCTGAACAGACATTTCTCCCAAGAAGACAGATAGCCAACAGACATATGAAAAGATGCTCAACTTAACTAGCTATTAGGGAAATGCAAATCAAAACCACAATGAGATACCACCTCACATGTTTTAGAATGGCTGTCACAACAAAACAAGTAATAACAAATGTGGAGAGGTTGTGGGGGGAAAGGAACCCACATATACTGCTGGTGGGATTGTAAATTGTTACAGCCACTATGGAAAACAGTAATTTTCAGAGAAACTTACAACTGTGACACTTTCCTGTAACAAGTTAATTTCTCTCACGATCCACATCCAATCCAATAAGAAATCCAGTTGGACATTTTTTCAAAATATATTAAGAATGTGAACATTTTCGTCACCACCACAGCTGCCACCTGGTAAAAACTACTTTCCTGCTCACCTGAATCACTGTATTATCCTTCTAAATGCACTCCTCATTTCTAATGTAAATGTTCATACTCAATACAGGGGCCAGTGTGATCATGAATAGCATAGTCAGGTCCTGGCCCTCTACTGCTTAAATCACTTTTACGGCTCTCAATTCACTCAATGTAAAATGAAATCCTTAAAAAGTCTGCACGGTCTCACATGCCTGGCCCCTGTTTCCTCTTTTCCCACTCTCTTCCTCATTTGCCTGCTTCCACTGGCACCTATTCCTGGAATAGGTTAATTCTGCCTATTTTAAGATCTTCTCCTTTAAAGAGGCTTATTGCTCATTTATTCTTTGGAAGAGAAGAAAAGCCACAGCCCTGTTCTTGTTGAGGACCCCAATATTATCAGCACTCCTGACTTTCTTCAAGCTGCTAGTATTATTTGTGGAGACATTTGGAAGTGTGATACTGTCCTGGTATATATATATTTCTCACATAACCTATGTTCCCATGTCTAGTTCAACAAGAAAAAATCACTGTAGTTCTTGAAAATTAGTCTCCCTACTTCTAACAATTCTCAACACAAAGAGTCACAGTAATTTGTTAACAATGTAGACAGGTGCTGTTCTTCTGTTTAAATTCCTGTTAGGGTTTCCCAATTTACTTGTTGATAAATAAAAATGTCTTTAAAGTGGACTGCAATGCTATACATATCTGGCTCCTGTTACATACTGTTACTTATCTCTTTCTATAATCTTCTTCACTCACCTGGTTGAATATACACCAGCCTCCTTGCTTTTTCTGGAATGGAATAGAAATAATTCAAACTTCAAGTCTTTGACATGCCTGTTTCCTCTGCTTGGAACTTATTCCACAAGATAACCACAGGGTCCACAGGGTTTAGGCCCTTACGTCCTTTAATATTTCCTTAAATACCCTCTTAGTTTCCTTAGTAATATATTCCTCATATCCAAGAAACAAACAAACACAAAAACATTTTCCATTTATTAACACTTTTAATGTTTTCTTTTTCTCACAATTACATGTATCACTACAAAATACAATTTACTGTTTTGTCGTTCATGCTTACTCTCCATCTTTCTTGACTAGAATGTAAGCTCTGTGAGGGCAGAGGTCTTCATATCTTTAGATTCTGATATATCCCTTGTACGTATAATAGTGCCTGGAATATAGTAAGGATTTAATGATAAATCTTTAAGCAGGGAATAAATACAACACTGTTAAACAAAAAAATTATTCATGGCACTTGTTAAAAGTGATAAGGCAAAATTTGTTCAAGACCATGGCAATAGTTATAGGGACCACTGCAATGGGGTTTTGCAGTGGGTTAGAGAGATTGAGCTCAACTCCAAAGACAGTATGGGCTTGTGGGAATTTATAGCCAAGGAATAGGATAGTGTTGGGGGTTAGTGGATGGAAAATTACTAAGAGGAACATCAAGGGTATCAGGGGATTCTGGCTATAATGACCTAATAGGACTCTTGCTAAAGACAGGCCAAGGTGATCGAGATCACCTGGGGATTGTAGAGGAGGAGGAACCTATTCAGATATCACGAATGCTCAGATATCAATGGTAAAGGTTCTTGCTAAACTGACTTAGCAGCATTCTTGTTAAACTGGATTGTAAGGAAGTACACAGATGGGCCCAGGAGAAGGTTCGGGAGCCTGACAAAAGTTTGGTCAAGCAGAGAATCTTTGTCAACATCACCTATTCCCTGTTCCTTTTGAGTATTCTGGCAACTCTACCTGGATGCCCTTTTTAGTCCCCTTCAAGCTGGTATTGCTCGATGTTCTCAAAAATGATTTTTTAAAGATCTCATTTTACAAAGTCAAAAGCCTTACAGTAGCCAAGTTTCCAGTGCAATTAGCTTCATTCTCTCATTTTTCAGATTTCAGTGACCCTTGATCAAAATACTGAGATTTTTAACCTTTTTCGCATCTCATGATGTTTCCTCAGAATTATATTGGCCACACTTGAAGAAATATATAATAATTATTAATAGCTTTCATCTATTAGTCATTTCACAACTGTTTTTCTAAGATATTCTCAATTCCCAATGCAGAATTTTTTTTTTTTTTTTTTTTTTTTTTTGCTGCATTTGCAGGTGAAATAATAATCACTTTCCAGTAAAGAAAGATTACATAACCCTTTATCTCAGGGGTAAGATGCCCCCTTCCCAATTGTCCTCCAACAGAAATCACTGCAGATGCTGTCCCCACAGGAAATGTCACTTGGTATATATAGCTCTCTTTTTCAGATAAATGTCAAATTCCTAAGAAGCAATTGAATATATCTCAGGATACAGAGTAAAACATATTATTGGATAAAACACTCCTGGGTTGGACACCGTCATTAATTACATAAACAGGGATGTTTACTGTGGGAACCAGCAGCAGAGCTCCACACTTGTCCACCTGCTCAAATCAGCCAATATCCCTTCCCTATCTTCCCTATTATGACCTTGTCTGATTTTTTTCTCTTGCCACTGACCAGATATACTGAAACTCACAAAACTGACTTCAGTCCACATGTATTTGAAGAGCAATAAGATAATATTTATTAGCTTCCAAGTAATCAGTGGATGCACTGCGTATTAGACTAACAAGGCTTCATGTGTATTTTGATTTTACAGCTTTGATAAGCATCTGAATGATGTCTCGAAATATGGCTGTGTTCAGTTGCAGACTACTCTTCACGGAAATCTCTGTGCATCCATTTTAAAAGCAGCGAGACCCCATCTCTTCATGGTCTCTGGAATTTTGGGGCACCACTTCCCAGCGGCTCTCACGGTACATCTCTGGCCTGTGCCTGGAGGTCTGAGGCGTGCGCTCCTCGCTAGGGTCCGTGGCCCTGTGGGAACTACATTACCCAGATGCCTCTGCGCTGTGCGTCTGCGGCGCTGGGCCAGGTCGACGAGAAGGACATTTTAGTACCTTGCAGAATACGTCAAGGGGAGACATCTGGCATCCTCCTGGCTGCGGTGACTTTGTTTGCCCTTGAGTGGGCCAACCTGATCAGATTTTTAACTCTTGATCTCGCCCAAGGTAAACTAAGCGGGAAGGGGCAAGGAGACGTTGACCAGAGCGCATACAGGCGAGTTCGTGACTAGGAGAAGTGGTCTCCTGGGGTGACTCTGGGTGGGGCATGGGTTGGGGTGGGGTTTTGGCTGAGCCCGGCACCGGTGTCTCCCAGCTTCTCCCCCACCTCCAAATCCTAAAGCCCCGAACGAAGGGTGCCTGTCCGGGTCAGCCTTATCCCCTTCGTTCAGGACAGTGGAGCGTTCCTGGGTGGAGTCCCTATTTCTGACACCCAACGGGATGAGGAGTAGGAGAGTATTGCATGCAGAGAGACCAGCATATGCAGAGGCCTGGAGATGCGATTGAGGAGCATTCAGAAAACCTGCGGCGAGTCTGCTGTCTGTGGGGAACATTGCGAGCGGATTAGCCATATGTGGAATGGCAGCCCCTGCGTACCCCCCGCACCCGCCCGCACAGCTGGACCTGCATTCTGAGGGGCCCTGGTAGCCATGGAGGGTTGTGAGTAGAGGGGACTAGATATGAGTTAGAATTTTAAACAGATGCTCAGAGGAGATCAGACTTGTGGGCAGGGGGTTGATTAAAATGGAGATGGGGTGACCTTGTGGAGGCTAATGCAACAGACTCTGTGAGAGTTACCATGGGAACTGGACCGGAGAGGTGAGAAGTGATCCAATTAGATTTTTTAAGGATAGAAAATTAGCAGTCACTCAGCCTGCACAGAGTCCCTCCCTTCCCCATTTTTATCATAGTTTATGAAATAACCACTCATTTCAACATTAAGAGATCAAATTCTTCTAAATGTGTACATGCAGGTTGGCAATTAAACACTGGAATATATGAATTGAACACGTTAACTTTATGCAAGCACTTAATATTTAGTTTACACCTTAATATACCACAGAGCAGTATATTAAGACACTACAAAGTCTTAAATACTACATTTAAAAAAATACTTAAAAAGTAAGTATAACACACATCTAAGATATCAAAAACTCAGCAGATAATTTGCACTGAAAACATTGATAAAAGCCTTAATTCCATGGAGAGTCATAGTTCACATTTAACACTTGACATACACTAGTGCATTTGATACCAACAGTAGCCTTATGAGGTTGGCACTGTTCTTATGCCTGTTTTACTGATGAAGACATTGAGGCACAGGGAGATTGAATCCTAGGCCAAGGTCACACAGCCAGTAAGAGAGCAGCAACGACTGAAGCCCAGAAATTCAAGACAGCTGGAGTTCACCTTGTTTCAGGACAGGTACAGGAGGTTGGATCAGACCCCACTGTGGATGCTTTTCACTCACAGTCTCACTTTCCCCACAGGTTTCCATGGCTTTAGAGGCACTTAAGAGCCCTGTACAGGTGAGTAAAGATGGTCTTAGGCCCTTACCCTCTCCATCTCCCACTCATGGTCTCTGGGATGTGTTCTGGGACTCTGTCTGTCACTTTACTGCCATTTGTTCTGAAGCCTCTCCCCAGATTCAGGATCCTGAATCCAGGCCAGGGTTTATATACAGGGCTCCTGATTTCTGGCCACCAGTAGGCTATCCTGTAGAAGATATTATAGACATAGGGATCACAATGTGCAAATGCCTGGAGGTGAGTGGCAACCACAATACTCCACTATGTCTTGTGGGACTAGAGAGCTGGGATGCAGGAATCGAGCCTGAAATGGCAGGATGAGGGATTGTGTCTCTATTCTGAAGGTACTGGGAGCCATGGAAGTTTTGGCGTAGAAGACAAGAGTGATCTAAATCAAATATTAATGGACTTTCTCTGGGTGCAGAGTGAAGAACAGACAATAGGACTGAAGGAAGCTACTGCAATAGTCTAGATGAGTGTCAGCGACTGCTCCAGGTGACAGCACCAGCGTAGTGGCTGCTATATGGGAGAATATGTATTGCTTTTTTTGTTTTTTAAAGTAGTTCCAACAAAACTTTGTGATGTGGAGAGTGAGGGAGAAGGGGAGGAATCAGGGATAAGACAAAGTTTTGGCTTTTGCAGCTAGAAGGAAGGAGATACCATGAACTGAAATGGGAAAGTCAGTTGTAGGAGTAATTCTCAGAGGGAGTATCAGGAGTTAGGTTCTGGCCATCGGGTCTGAGATGGTGCAGAGATCCTCAAGTGGAGCCACTGAGTAGACAGCACGCCACTGTGGAGTTCAGGGGTAGAATTCAGGTTGGAGACACCATAAGTTGGTGGCCTGTGTGCAAATCATGGTAGAAGTGTGAGTCACATTTAGTAGGGGGCATCTTCAGGTTATGGTGACAGTGTTAGTGGGCAAAGAAGGGGAGGGCCAGATGGAGGACTGGACCTCTCTTGATCACCTGAATGGGGCTGGTGAGCATCACAAAGACAGGTGAGGGAGAGTAGCAGACATGGGGGAGAAGTGGGTCTGGTAGTGGACCAGGGCCTCCAAGGGGGAATCGACATGGGATGGATGAGGAAGCAGGAAGCATAGCAGTAATGGAGGTGATATGACAGTGAGGCCAAGGTCAGTGCTTATTCATCCCTTTAAAGTCTTGTGGTGATCCTTGGTGAGGACTGTGGGGTTTCACTCAGGCTGGCAGATAAGCTCAGGGACAAATGAGTCAGTTGGGAGAGTTTTAGGTCTGGACCGGGGAACCAGCGGTGCTGAGTGTTGAATGTTGGGTGGAAAAAGAGAGACTGAGACCAGTGAGGGGACACGGGGAGAAGAGAGCTTTAAGTATTTGATATCTGTATGTGGTTCCAGGTGGCTGAGGCTGAAGCAAGGAACCAGGTATGGTGAAGAGGCCTTTAAGACTGGGCTAGGGGCTTACCCTGCCAATGTGGGCCATCAGAGGGCAGGATGGAACTCTCTGGATGCCTTGTGCAGAGTGGCATGTGGGGAGGCCAGGGAGATGTCTTTGGTGTGGGCTGGGGTAGAGGAGGTGATGGGGGCTCAGAGATGTGAGGGAGGCATGGTTTATAGAGTGATGTGCTCAGTGGGGGAGAATGAAAACTGAAGGTCCCAGGAACGTGCTCCCAGTTTCTTAAAAGGGAAAACTGAACACATGTTTGATTGTGTCTGGGAGGTGTGGTCTGGGAACCCCTGCTGTTATGGATAGCATTTACTTATTTGTCTACACGCCTATAGTTGATGTAGGGTGACACCATAATAGGAAAGAGGAGAGAGCTGGTACCATTGGTATCTGGGTCTTGTGTATCCTGAGTTTTGGAACTGGAGAGGAGGGTGGGCAGGGAGTGGATATTTGGGGGATAAACTGAGGGTACCGGTGAGAGAGGCTGCTTCAGGACAGTGCTCTGTCCATTGTGGCAGGGTGTTGTGACCTTTGAAGATGTGGCTGTGGACTTGTCTCAGGAGGAGTGGGAGCTTTTTGATGAGACTCAGAGACTCCTGTACCGTGATGTGATGCTGGAGAATTTTGCACTTGTGTCTTCACTTGGTAAGTCCCTTGCACTCACCCCAGTATCTTTCCTTCCTCATTTCTCCAGGGCTCACTCTTTCTTTCTACAACTAGAGTATAAACATTGCTTCCTTTTTAGGTTTTATTCTGTAGGTGCCATAGGTGCCAGGCTTGACTGAGTACACTTCCCTATCCTCTCCCCAAGCAGCCCTCAGCATCCCTAAAACCTTGCAGGGAAGAATATGGGGGTAGGAAATCTTGCAGTGAAACCAGTAGATCTCACCAGACTTGGCCTCACCTTGACAAAGTGACTATCCAGAATAATTGCACCTCTCTGCCCCAAATACTTCCCCCTTCCCACCAGGTGGCATTTTCTTGTGCCTGACTATGCCAGGAATTGGAAGCACCAACATGGTCACTTCTTGTGGAGACCACTGAGCTATTCCTATAAGACATTTCTCCAAGGTTCTTTTGTAATATTAGTTTTCTTTCCTGTAGTGTATCTTGGGTTGGATTGCACCATGCTAGTGCTGTCCACTCACCTGCCTTATCTTTCCCTTAGGACTTGCATGTTCCAGGTTCCATGTCATTATCCCACTGGAGCTGGGGGAGAGACGTAGGTGCCTGACAGGGCAGATGTGACTCCAGCCACAGCAAGAGGGGCCTGGCCTTGGGAAGTGGAAGGTGGGGGTTAGCTCACCATCAGGGCTGGGTTCAGATCATACCAGGAACCTTTCCAGTGCCTATCATTGTTTTCATACCAAGGACAGGAGTCATAGCTTATTTCTGTCTTTTAATCCCCCTTGACATTTTATCCACTTGTCATTTTTACTCTGACTTCTGGCTAGGGCTAATCCACACCTGTCTAGCCTTCAAGTCTCCCCTGTTCCTCACCACTGCTCCCTCTGAAGTGCTTCTCCAACATCGAGCTACATATAATGTGCTGTGAGATGTATACATATCCTAAGTAGTCCTCGAACACCAGCTACTCAGTTGTACTTGATTTTCCTTTTTGTTCAGTGCTTGTGTCACCAGCAGACAAGTCCCTCCTGAAAGCCATTTGCAGAGAAGAGAGCTGGAAACCCAATCTCTCCTTCCTGTACTGCATCCCATTGCTGTGGCATTTCCCCACAGATTACCCTATTGTATGATCTTGTTAGGCTCAGTACTGCACAGCAGACCCATTCTCCCCTTAGCTTTAGTCCCCTTGTCCTCCCAAAAGTCCTGTGTACTCATTATTGGGTTTGTAAGAAAGACATTTGTGATGAGGCCACCCCCTCCCACCAAAGTCTACATGTACCTCACTAACATTTCTCTGCTTTCAGATGGAATGTTTCAAATGGAAGCCAAGGAGGCAGCTTCTCAAGGCATGTCACATCTCAGGATTCCCAAGGCAGGTTTGACCACCCAGAAAGCCTACTCTTGTAGGATGTGTGGCCCTGTCTTGAAAGAAATTTTGCACACGCCTGAGCACCAGGGACTGAACCCCAGTCAGAAACTGCACCCATGTACGGCATGTGGGAGACAGTTCTGGTTCAGTGTAAGCACTTACCAGCAACAGAAGCAGCACAGTGGAGAGAAACACCTCAGAAGGGATGAGGACTTGCTTGTTAAGGACTTCTGGGTCCACATGTCAGAGAATCCCTTGAAATGTGGGGACAGTAGGAAGGACCTCTTGCCCAGCTTGGGCCTTCGCCAACACCAGACCACTCGTAGCAAGAGGAATTCACCCAGAAGAACTGAGCGCAGGGGGGCCTTTCACAGTGGAGAAAGGCATTATAGGTGTGATGAATGTGGGAAAGCCTTTAGCCACAAAAATAGGCTTGCTGAGCACCAGAGAGTTCACACTGGAGAAAGACCTTATGAGTGTGCTGAATGTGGAAAATTCTTCAGTCATAACTCCAGTCTTACTGTACACCAGAGAGCTCATATGGGTATAAGGCCTTATGAGTGCAGTGAATGTGGGAAAGCGTACAGCAAAAGCTCCCATCTTCTTCAGCACAAGAATGTTCACACTGGAGAAAGGCCTTATAAGTGCAGTGAATGCGGGAAAGCGTATAGCAGAAGCACCCATCTTGTTAGGCATAAAAAACTTCATACTGGAGAAAGGCCTTATGAATGCAGCAAATGTGGGAAAACCTATAGTAGCAAACACACGCTTTTTCAACACCAGAGAGTCCACATTGGAGAAAGGTCTTATGTGTGCAGCAAATGTGGGAAATTATTTAGCTGTAACGCTAGTCTTATTGTACATCAGAGGATTCACGCTGAAGCAAGACCTCATGAATGCAGTGAATGTGGGAAATTCTTTAACTATTACTCCAACCTTATCATACACCGCAGAATTCATATCACAGCAAGGCCTTATGAATGCAGCAAATGTGGGAAAGCCTTCATCTACAAACACAGACTTATTAAACATCAGAGAATTCACACTGGAGAAAGGCTTCATGAGTGTAATGAGTGTGGTAAACCTTTCAGACAGAAATACAGACTTGTTCAGCATGAGAAAACCCATACAAAGGAAAGAACTTATGAATGTAGCGAATGTGGAAAATTCTTTAGGCAAAGTTCTGGCCTTATCGAACACCAGAGAATTCACACTGGGGCAAGACCTTACAAGTGTAGTGAATGTGGAAAATCCTTTAACCGCAAAATCACACTTGTTCGGCATCGGAGAATTCACACTGGAGAAAGGCCATATAAGTGCACTGAATGTGGGAAATTCTTTAGCCAAAGCTCTGGACTTATTGCACATGAGAGAGTTCATTCTGGTGAAAAGCCATATGAGTGCCTAGAATGTGGGAATTTTTTTAGCCAAAGATCCAGCCTTGTTTTACACCAGAGAGTTCACACTGGTGAAAGGCCTTATGAGTGCAGTGAATGTGGGAAAGCCTTCAGCCTTAAATCCACACTTGTTCAGCATAAGAGAATACACACTGGAGAAAGGCCTTATGAGTGCAGCAAATGTGGGAAATTCTTTAGCCGCAAGTCTAGCCTCAATAAACATCAGAGAAATCACACTGTTGAAAAGCATTAATGTACAGTGAATATGGGACAGCCTTAAGCTAATGGCCTTTCCTAATTTGGTACTAGAAAGTTTAAACTGGAGAAAGGCCTTTGGAGTACAGGGTATGTGCTATCTGGTCAATGTGAATGTTACCAGGGAGCAGTTCTGAGAGTAGCCTTTCTTTATGAAGTATCCATAAATCAAAAGTTGTATTGCATATATCTGAACATCCACATTGGAGAGATTCCCTATGAGTGCTGGGTATGTGGGAAGCTTTCAGGACCTGCATTGTACTTTCTGACCTACCCAAGACCCTTGCCTCAGTTAAATCACTTCTGATACCTGTGGCAGAAGCTATCTCACCTCTACCAGTTGGCAAATGTGCATCAGGTTACCCAATATACTCAGGGAAGGCAGACCTTTGTACTCTCCCCTTCTCTGGAAGAAATGAGTGGTCTAAAGTCATTAGAGTCCACCATAATTACATTTACACACTGGGGGTGATTAATAGAGAGTTGGGGTGAGCAAACTAGAGAGGATGTGCCCCATCTATTTATAGTGGTTCTATGTTCTATAAATATTCTGGTCACCACAGCAGTGAAGGTTGAGAATGTACAGATATCCTTAAGATTTCTAGATTTACATCTCTCCTATGAACAAGGGCACAGCAAATAATCTTAAAGTTTTCTGGATTCCTGAGATGACTTGGTCTATTTACCTCAAAGCCACTGTTAGTTATTCAGTCAAGAAAATGAAGACTGAGAGAAAAGAGATATTGTACTCCACGGATGTGACTCACGATCTTTATTGCTTGCTAGTCTCCTTTCATTGAAACAGGGCTGCCCCACCAGAGGTATGAGGATAGTTATGGTTAAGACAATAGATGTTTGTCAAATCTGGTTTTTTGAGACTTTTACATAGAACCATTTTTTAAAAGCTATATTGAGATATAATTGATGCTCGGTAAACTGTGCACAAGTAAAGTATAAAATATGTTTTATTGTATGTATACACCCATGAAACCATTACCATAACCATGATATTGTATATATCCATCACCCCAAAGTTACCTCATTCCCCTTTTACTGTCTCACTCTCTGGTTCCCCATTCCCATGATCATTGATTATAGTGATCTTTCATTATAAACCTTATTTTCCAGAATTTTATATACATGGAATTTTAAAAATGTTTACTCTTTTTTTTTTTTTGCCTCCCTCCTCCCCAAATAGCTTAATTATTTTCAGATTCCAACATTTTGCAGGTATGAGTACATTATTGTTATTATTATTTTAGTACAGAGTAGTACTCATTTGTATGGCTGTGCCACAATTTGTTTTTCTATTTATCTCTTAATGGGCATTTGGATTGATTCTAGTTTGGAACCATTACAAATAAAGCTGGTGTACTAGTCTTCTCTTGGCTTAATACTTAGGAGTAAAGGGCTTGAATGTCTCATTTGGACCCATGGCATTTTAACTTATGGAAGTGATCAAGTGCCAACGTGGAGAGGTCAGTACCATTGAAAGAACGACTTATTATATTACCCAAGGGAAGGGGAGCACACCATGCCACACAGAGCCATGTGGAGAGCACCAGTGTTTGTCAGGAGGCTAAAAAGAGTGAGGGGAAACATAGGCCACAGCTTTTCTTTCTTTCTTTCTTTCTTTTTTTCTTTCTTTCTTTCTTTCTTTCTTTCTTTCTTTCTTTCTTTCTTTCTTTCTTTCTTTCTTTCTTTCTTTCTTTCTTTCTTTCATTCTTCTTTTATTCATTCATCTATCTATCTATCTATCTATCTATCTTTATTTTTGTGGGAGAGGAAAGGCAGGGTAGAATAAACAGTTTAGGATTGGCTACTTTGAATAATGTCAGCGGGTTTGGGATTATAGGATTGGTCTCTCGTCATTAGGTACCTGGCCCTGGGATGATTTAGGGCAGGGGAAATGTTGGCTTAGTGTGTAAGTGTTAGCTAAGGAGATGGTTGGGGATATTGACTTGGATTGGTTGGTTTGCATACGAGAGACATGCTCCTGGCTAAACCATTTGCTGTCTCAAGAATGGGATAGTGTGGGAGAGGTGGTCTCTTCTTGGCCAGCAAGTTTTTAAGATGTCAAAATATTAAAAAATACAGAAAATAAAAAAACACGATAAATACACCAAGTCAAAGGCTAAGTGGATGTATGTCTTTTTATGAACTGGCAAACTGTTCCATTTACATCCCCACCAGCAATATATGATAATTTTAATTGCTTTATAGTCTCACCAGCACTGAGTATGGCCAGTCTTTTTAATTTCAGCTATTCTTGTTAGATGTGTAGTGGTATTCCTCTGTGACTTTACTTTTATTTCCCTGATGACTGGTGTTCTTTAGAATGTTTACATATGCTTTCTGCCATCCCTATATTTTGTTAAACATCTGTTCAAATATTTTGCCTGTTAATTTTGTTCTTTTGTCATATTGAGCTTTGAGAGTTCTTATAAAAATTATTTAAATTAGTTTCAAGTATACAGTACATTGGTTAGACATCTATATAGTTCATAAAATGATCCCCCCAATTGCTCTTTCCCTCCCCTGGGCTTCCATCTAGCCATTATATTAATGCTAACTGCATCCTCTCTGCCATGCTCCCCATCCCCATGATCAACTATTGACTATTAATTCATACTTCTTTAACCCTTCACCCCATTGTCCCAGCCCTCCCAGCCCCCTCCCCTCTGTCCGTCACCAAATTGTCCACTATATTTGTGAGTCTATTTTTGATTAGTTTGTTCTTTTTGTTCCTTAGATTCCATATATAAATGAAATCATGTGGTATTTATTTATCTTTGACTTATTTCACTCAGCATAATAACCTCTAAGTCCATCTATGTCATTGCAAATGGTAGGATTTAATTTTTTTTAATGGCTGAGTAATATTCCATTGTATATATGAACCATAACTTCTTTATCCAATCATTTGTTAATGAGCATTTAGGTTGCTTTCACATCTTGGCTATTGTAATTGTGCTGCCATGAATATTGGTGTGCATAGATCTTTACAAATTATTGTTTTGGTTTTCTTTGGATAAATACCCAGAAGTGCAATTGCTGGGTCAAAAGGTATATCTGTTTTTAATTTTTTGAGAAACCTCCATACTGTTTTCCATAGTGGCTGTACCAATTTGCAATCCTACCAACAATGTATGAAGGTTCCCTTTTCTCCACATCCTCGCCAACATTTGTTGTTTTTTGATTTATTGATGATAGCCATTCTGACAGCTGTGAGATGATAATCATTGTGGTTTTAATTTGCATTTCTCTGATGGTTAGCGACCTTGAGCATCTTTTCATATGTCTATTAGCCATCTGTATTTCCTCTTTGAAGAAGTGTCTGTTCAGGTCTTCTGCCAATTTTTAAATTAGATTTTGTTGTTGTTGTTGTTGAGTTGTATAAGTTCTTTATATATTTTGGATATTAACTCCTTATTAGATGTATCATTAGCGAATATCTTCTCCCAAACAGTCGGTTGTCTTTTTGTTTTGTTGATGGTTTCCTTTGCTGTACAAAAACTTTTTAGTTTGATATAGTCCCATTTGTTTACTTTTTCTTTTGTTTTCCTTGCCTGAGGAGATATATTTGAAAAGAACTTCCTGTTGGTAATATCAGAGAGTTTACTGCCTATGATTTCTTCTAGAAGTTTTATGGTTTTGGGTGTTATATTTAAGTCTTTAATCCATTTTGAGTCTATTCTTGTAAATGGTGTAAGAAGGTGGTCCAGCTTCTTTCTTTTGCATGTACCAGTCCAATTTTCCAACAGCATTTCTTGAAGAGACTGTCTTTCCTCCATTGTATATTCTTACCTCCTTTGTCATATATTAAGTGAGTATATAGGTGTGGATTTATTTCTGGGACCTCTGTTCTGTTCCATTGATCAATGTATCTGTTTTTATGTCAGTATCATGCTGTTTTGATTACTGTAGCCTTGTAGTATAGATTGATATCAGGTAGTGTAATACCTCCAACTTTGTTCTTCTTTCTCAAGATTGCTGTGGCTATTCGGGTTTTTTTTTTTTTTTTTTTTTTTTGGCTCCATATAAATTTTAGTATTATTTATTCTAGCTCTCTGAAAAATGCCATTGGTATTTGATAGGCATTGCATTTAATCTATAGATTGCTTTGGGTAGTATGGCCATTTTAACGATGTTGATTCTTCCTACCCATGAACACATTATACGCTTCCATTTATTTGTATCTTCTTCAATTTCTTTTTCAATGACATAATTTTCTGAGAACAGGTCTTTTCCCTCCTTGGTTAATTTGATTCCCAGGTATTTTATATTTTCAATGCAATTGTAAATGGGATTTTTCTTTCTGAAAGTTCATCATTGATGTATAAAAATGCCACTGACTTCTGAATATTTATTTTGTAACCTGTTATTTTACTGAATTAATTGATTAGTTCTAACAGTTTTTTGGTGGAATTTTTAGGATTCTCTATATATAGTATCATGTTGTCGGCAAATAACAAGAGTTTTACTTCTTTTCCAATTTAGATGCCTTTTATTTCTCTTTCTTGTCTTCTTACTGTCACTAAAACTCCCAATACAGTGTTGAAGAGGAGTGGTGAAAGTGAGCATCCCTCTCTTGTTCCTGATCTTAAGGAAAATGCTTTTAGCCTTTCCCCATTGAGTATGATGTTAGCTGTAGGTTTGTCATATATGGCCTTTATTATGTTGAGGTATGTTCCCTCTATTCCCACTTTGTTGAGAGTTTTTATCATAAATAGATGCTAGATTTTGTCAAATGCTTTTTCTTCATCTGTTGATATGATCATATGGTTTTTATCTTTCGATTTGTTAATGTGGTGTTTCACATTAATTGACTTGCAGATATTGTACCAACCTTGCATCCCAGGAATAAATCCAGCTTGATCATGGTATATAATATTTTTAATGTATTGCTGAATTCAACGTGCTAATATTTTATTGAGGGTTTTTACATCAATGATCATAAGAGATACCTGCCTATAGTTTTATTTTTTTGTAATGTCTTTGTCTGGTTTTGGAATAAAGGTAATGGTGGCCTCATAAAAGGAGTTAGGGAGCCTTCTCTCTTGAGTTTTTTGGAAGAGTTTGAGAAGAAGAGGTGATAATTCTTCTTTGAATATTTGTTAAAATTCGCCTATGAAGCCATCTGTTTCAGGACTTTCGTGTTTTAGGGAGGTTTTTGATTACTGATTCTATTTCATTGGTGGTAATTGGTAGGTTCAGATCTTCTGTTTCTTCTTGACTCAGTCTTGGGAGATTGTATGTTTCTAGGAATGTGTCCGTTTCTTCCAGATTGTCCAATTTGTTGGCATATAATTGCTTGTAGTACTTTCTTATGATCCATTGTATTTCTGTGGAGTCCATGGTTATTTCTCCTCTTTCATTTCTGATTTTATTGATTTGCGTCCTCTCTCTTTTTTCTTTGATGAGTCTGGCTAAGGGTCTGTCAATTTTGTTTATCCTTTCAAAGAACCATCTCTTGGTTTCATTAATCTTTTGTATTGCTCTTTTAGACTCTATTTCATTTATTTCTGCTTTGATATTTATTATTTCCGTCCTTCTATTCACTTTGGGCTTTGTTTGCTGTTCTTTTTCTAGTTATTTTAAGTGTAAGGTTAGATTATTTGAGCTTTTTCTTGTTTTTTGAGGTAGGCTTGTATTGCTATAAAGTTCTCTCTTAGGACTGCTTTTGCTGTGCCCCATAAATTTTGAGTTGTGTTT
The DNA here is from genome assembly GCA_028627145.1 of Eidolon dupreanum. Taxonomy (NCBI): domain Eukaryota; kingdom Metazoa; phylum Chordata; class Mammalia; order Chiroptera; family Pteropodidae; genus Eidolon; species Eidolon dupreanum. Next base: position 101,368,070 of record CM053508.1, on the reverse strand, counting down.
TCATTTTCATTTGTCTCTAGGTATCTTTTGATTTCTTCCTTGATCTCATTAATAACCCATTCATTGTTTAGTAGCATGTTATTTAGCCTCCATGTGTTTATGTATTTTCTAGTTTTTTTTTCTTGTAGTTGATATCTAGTTTCATACCATTCTGATCAGAGAAGATGGTTGATATGATTTCAATCTTCTTAAATTTATTGAGACTTGTTTTGTGTCCTAACATGTGGTCTATCCTGGAAAATGTTCCATGTGCACTTGAGAAAAATGTATATTTTGCTGCTTTGGGGTAAAATGCTCTGAAAATATCTATTAAACCCATCTTGTCTAGTGTGTCTTTTAGGCCAATTGTTTCCTTGTTGATTCTTTGCCTGGAAGATATGTCCATTGGTGTTAATGGGGTGTTAAAGTCTCCTACTACGAGTATATTACTGTTGATCTCTCCTTTTATGTTAGTCAATAATTGCTTTATGTATGTAGGTGCTCCTATGTTGGGTGTGTATATGTTTATTAGTGTTATGTCTTCTTTATTTATCAATCCCTTTATCATTATGTAATGCCCTTTTTTGTCTCTTATTTTTGCCTTTGTTTTAAAGTCTATTTTATCTGATAAGCTACCTTGGCTTTTTTTTTTTTCATTTTCATTTGCATGAAGTATCTTTTTCCATCCCTTTACTTTCAGTCTGTGTCATTTGATCTGAAATGGGTCTCTTGTAGACAACATATGCATGGGTCTGGTTTTCTTATCTATTCAGTTATCCTGTGTCTTTTGATTGGAGCATTTAATCTGTTTACATTTAAAGTAATTACTGATAGTCTACAGCCATGCCACTCTGAACAAGCCGATCCATCTGATCTTGCAAGCTAAGCAGGGTCAGGCCTGGTTAGTACTTGGATGAGAGACCACCTAGGAAGACCAGGTGCTGTAGGTGTAAAAAATAAAAAAAATAATAAAAATAATAAGGGATTGTAAGCTGATAAGGTCCTTGCAATCTGTGAGGTCAACCAAGGGTTGCCTAGCCAAAGAAGAAAGAAGGAAGGAAGGAAGGAAGGAAGGAAGGAAGGAAGGAAGGAAAAAGTAATTACTGATAGGTTGATAGGTATATAGTTACTACCATTTTATTATTCTTATTTGTTATTTTTTCCCCCTTCTCTTTTTACAAAAGTCCGTTTAACATTTCTTGTAATACTGGCTTGTTGGTGATGAATTCCTTAAGGTTTTTCCTGTCTGGGAAGCTCTTTAGCTCACCTTCCATTTTAATCGAAATCCTTGCTGGGTAGAGTATTTGTGGTATTAGATTCTTGTTTTTTATAACGTTGAATATTTTTTGCTACTTCCTTCTGGCCTGCAAAGTTGCCATTTAAAAATCAGTAGACATTCTTATGGGGGTACCCTTGTAAGTAACTAGCTGCTTTTCTCTTGCTGCTTTTAAGATTCTCTCTTTGTCTTTGACCTTTGGCATTTTAATTATGATGTGTCTTGAAGTGGGTCTGTTTGAATTCCTCTTGTTTGGGACTCTTTTGTGCTTCCTGGACTTGTATGTCTAATTCATTTGCCAGGTTAGGGAAGTTTTCTGTTATTATTTCTTCAAATAGATCCTCAATACCATGCTGTCTCTCTTCTCCTTCAAGTACTCCTATGATCTGGAAATTTTTATGCTTCATGTTGTCCCAGAGGTCTCTTAAACTATCCCCATTTAAAAAAATTTTTTTTTTTTTGTTATTTTGATTAGTTGTATTCTGCTACCTTGTCTTCCAATTCACTGATTCAGTCTTCTGCTTCGCCCAGTCTACTGTTGAATTCTTCTAGTGTATTCTTCATTTCAGTTACTGTATGCTTCATTTCTGTCTGGTTCTTTTTTATGGTTTCTACGTCCTTTTTTATGCTGTTGAGGTTTTCATTGTGCTCATCCATTCTCCCCATAAGTTCATTGAGCATCCTTATAACCATTATTTTGAACTCTGTCTCTGGTAGGTTACTTGCCTCCATTTCATTTAGCTTATTTTCTGGAATTTTCTCCTGTTGTTTCATTTGTGGTATGTTTGTTTGTTTGTTTGTTTCTTTCTTTCTTTCTTCCTTCCTTCCTTCCTTCATTTTATTAGCCTTTCTGTGTTCATTTCTATGTGTCAGAAATATTTGTTTCATCTCTTAACCTTGGCAAGATGGCCTAATGTAGAAAGTGTCCTGTGTGGCCCACTGGTGCACTCTCCCTGATCCCTTATGCCAGGGGATGTGGACTTGATCTTTGTGTGGGTCGTGTGTGATCATCTGTTTGTCACCAAGACTTTATTGTTAGTAGATGAGTGGATGGGATTGATGCTCAGGCTGACTAATTGTGGGAATTGGCTTCACCCACAGTGTAAGAGTTGCTGTGTGGGGCTGACCCCACTGAGTGGGATTTGCCCTAGCAGACTTGTGTACTTGTTGCAGCCACCCTTGTTTGTATCACTAATGGATCAAGTCAGGAGTTGCTCTGTTGTGGTCTGGTGCCAGTCTCTGGATGTGCTGGTTTTGTGGCCCCTTGGGAGAGGCTCCTCAGTAGGTCAAGGTTGGCCACTACTTTTGATTCTCAGGGCTACACTGTGGGAACTACAAAGTGATCTGCAGATGGTTGTTGCCTATGCTGGATCTATAGGTAAGTGAAAGAGACAACGCTGTAGGCGGTAGTCTGGATATCCCCCATCCCTGAGGGACCAGTACTCCTCCAGGTCTGACATTGCTTGTCAGTTGCCCATAAGTCTCTGAAACTGGAAAAATCTCTGGGTGATATATGTGTTGTGTAGCGCAGGGCCCCCAGGAGGCTCCTGAGTCTATTGAGTATATTTTCCCCTGCCACTGCAGTGTCAATGTACATGCAAGCACTGTTTCTATGGCTCCCTGTACAAGCTTCCAATTATAGCAAGGTCAGCTGCTGCCCATCTTGGGCCTGAATGCACCACCCCAGGGCAGGGACAGCTGCCTATCAATGTGGAGCAGGCACTTTGTGTATTGGATGGCACAGGAGCTCAAGGAGTCAAGGACTGTCAGGCCAATACAGACCTCTGCAATCCCCTCAAGAGATATTGCAGCTCGCACAGGCAGCAGTGGTCAGTCTGAAAAGGAATTTTTCACTCAAATGGCTAACCTTGTAACCAGCTCTTTGTTCTGCTTCTGTAGACATGCTTGCCACATAGGCCGAAGGGCAGGGTGACCTTGAGATCAACTGAAGACTCACCCTCCCCATTGCTTGTTCTGCCTAGATAACAGATGTATCCCCTTTGCTTGTTCTGTATAGGTAACAGATGTATCCCTTTTGCTTGTTCTGTCTAGATAACAGATATATCCCCTTTGCTTGTTCTGTCTAGATAACAGATGTATCTCCTTTGCTTGTTCTGTCTAGATAACAGATGTATCTCCTTTGCTTGTCCTGTGTAGGTAACAGATGTATCCCCTTTGTTTGTTCTGTATAGGTAACAGATGTATCCCCTTTGCTTGTTCTGTCTAGATAATAGATATATTCCCTTTGCTTGTTCTGTCTAGATAACAGATGTATCTCCTTTGCTTGTTCTGTCTAGATAACAGATGTATCTCCTTTGCTTGTTCTGTATAGGTAACAGATATATCCCCTTTGCTTGTTCTGTCTAGATAACAGATGTATCTCCTTTGCTTGTTCTATAGCTAATAGATGTATTGCTTTTGCTTAATAACAGATGTATTGCCTAAATTCCTGTCTGAGAATCTCATGAGCCAATTGGCCCATGCCAACTGTAACTGTCCAGATAAGTCCTATAAAATAAGGTTACCCCTGAGCTTGGGGCCCAGATCTTCAGAGCGCTAGCTCTTCTGGGACCGCATAATAAATCTGAGTTCTCTAACTCTCAGAGTGATGCTTGGTTTCTTGTCAGTCTGATTTTTCTGCAACAAGTCCACAACTGTTTTCCCCGAAATATGCTTACTATGTTAACCAAGATCTGTTGCCTGTGCAGACTGCACAACCCCAGAGCCAAACAGGAAAGGGGAGGCTGCCTGTCAGTGGGCTGCAGGCACTTTGTGGCTTGGGTGAAGCAGAATCTTAGGGAGACAAGGGCCATCAGCCAATACAGCCTCAGTTTTGCTACAACTTCTGTGCCCGGGCATTCCTGCTGTAGTCACAGATCACAGTGAGACCAGTGATCATCTGGGGCAGTCCCACAGAACCCTGTTCTTCCCAGATGCAGTATTTCAACTCTTGCAGAGAGCAGAGTTTTGCCTGCAACTGATTTCTGTGCAGTGCTCACCCTGGGCTAGCAAGTTTGTTGCCTGTGTGGATAGGGAGACCCGGTGGGGAGGGACAGGATGGTGGCAGTTCACTGTAAATTGGCCACCTAGGGCAATTTGTGGGTAGGATGGGGTGGGGTCTCAGGGAGACAATGGTGATCAATACAGCCTCAGTTTTGCTGCAACTTCAGTTTGTGTGTTCCTGCAGAATTCCCCAATCACAGCAAGACCAGCTGCTCTCTGGGACTTGGCCACCGATCCTTGCTACCTGCCCAAGTTCATGTTGGCAGCAGTGTTGGCCTGAAACCATCTCTGAAATGCACTGTCACCTCACTGGCTTCCAGCTCTGAATGCTAGGCCCTGAATTGGCGCAGGGTGTGGCAGCCATTCAGCAAAAAAAACCTTGGACAGTCTGCAGGTTGGGTGGGGTGGGCTGATCCCCTCAGGCCTGCAGCTTCCTAATGGCCCTGTGGGAGGGGTCTGTATGGTCAAGCTGATGAGGTCTGTAGATTGCCTGGTAGGGGGGCCAGACTAAGGCACAATGGTGGCTGCCCTTCTATCCCTCGTTCTGATGCCAGGTAATGCAGACTTTCTTGGTATGAATCCCGTGTAAACCTCTGACCCACTGCCGGAGTCTCGGGTGAGTGTTCACAGGTCAGAAAACTTGTGTGCCAGTCCTTCAAAGGGGTGTCTAGGGTTTCAGTTTCCTTCTGTCTCACCCAAATGGCCAGAATCCCCTCTGGTTTATACAGTCAGAGTTATTGGAATCTCCTCTTCCCTGCGTTGGGAACCTGGGCTGGGGAGCCCATGAATAAGGCCAGGATCCCCCTCTCTTTGCGGGGGGGTCTCGCTCTCCCTCCTGGTGATCCTCCACCACCTGTGGGTGCAGGTCCATCCTGATTCGAGACTTTGCCCCTCCTACTGGCTTCGATGGGGCTCCTTTAGATTACCAGATGTAAGTGTTACAACCAGCTGGACTTCAGGTGATTTTCCACATTCATTATTTTATAACTTGGTTGTAATTTCACTGTGGACCTGGAAGGAGGTGAGCCCTGCTTTTACCTAGTCTGCCATCTGCCCAAGCCTCAAGGAACAGTTTTTAAAAGGCTTGCATGTGCAGATTCATCCACTCCAGAGCCCATGGTAGAGACAGCTGACTATAAAGCACTTTGCTAAAGAGGCTTATTTGCTTATCTTAAACCATTGGCCCAAGGAGCAAGCATCTAATTTAACACACATCTACAGGCCTACTGAAATAGTCCCTAATGACAAAAACTAATGGGCATCATCTTTGCACTTGCCCTCTGCCTCCAGCTCTTCTAGGAAGGAGCTTGTACCCTCATCTGGCACTGTGATTTTTGCAGCTGCTGCCCAAAGGACACCTCTAGATTGCCTGGCTCTGGTGCCCAACTGGGCTCACATTTGTGGGTCCAATGAGACTAACAAACAGACATTGGCTGGTTACCATCCTTAGGACACTAAAACATACACCCTGTCTGTAAAGGAGGTCTATTTGTTTGTCCTAGAGCTTCAGCCTGAAATGTAATCTCTGGTTTGGCAGACATCTAGGGGCCTACTGAGGTGCTTTCTGGGGGTGGAGGCTGGTAAATGCCATCTTTACGTTCTCCCTCTGCTTCACTCCAGGTCACTGGTATCCTGAAAAGGAAGTTGTGGGTGCTATCTTCCTTCTCTCCCCCTGTTGTGCTCCAGAGTGCCAGGTATCTCCCAGAGGGGAGCTTGTACTTGCATCTGGTGCCCTGGTTTTTAAAGCTGCCACCCAGGGAATACCCCTTGATTGCTGGCTCTCACGGCCAGAAGGTATTGTGTTCACAAGTTCAATGAGATGGTAGTAAAGAAAGAAACAGTTCTTAACTTGCTATCACCCCAGGCTCAATGCAGAGAGATCAGACAGAAACACTCATTTTCAGTGTCAAGTGGATCATGTCAGCTATGCCAAGAGTCAGCACTATTGCTGATTGAGAAGGGAAGGTTCGATGGTGAGACACCTAGTTGGAAGAATGCACAAGAGGCAGACATGAGAATGAAATGGCAGGCACCAACTTTATTGCATGGAGCACACTTCCTTTGGGAAGTGCAGCTCTATGGGGGGAGCGCAGTATTGTGCGCACTTCTACTCCCCCTCTGCTCTCTAGGGGGCCACATGGCTCCTTACATAGCAGAGTACAATAGTGGCCTTCAGCCACATGTGTGTGATACAATAAGCTGAAGTATGTTTACATAATATTCCAAATCTGGGGTCCTATTCCTAGCCATGCGCCTGGGTCACAGCAATACCTTGGGCCAGTCAGACCTTGGATCACAGCCAGGCCTTGGATCAGCCAGGCCTGGCACTCACACTCATCTGAATTTCCCTGGAAAGAGGTTTATATTGCCATACTTTAAAAGCTGCTGCCTAGGGGTCTGGCTTTCAATCAGCCTAAATCTAGGTGCTGACTGAAATCTTTCTTATTTATTTATTTGTTTGTTTGTTTGTTTCTCATCTTTATTGAAATATAATAGACAATTAGTTGCTTGTATTTACATTGTACAATTCCATGAGTTTTCCTTAATTATAGTTGGCATACAATAATATACCAGTTTCAGTTGTATAGCATAGTGTCAGAGACCCACATAACTTGCAAAGTGATCCCCCACTAAATCTAGTACCCATCTTCCCCCTTACATATTTATTACATTATTAACCATCTTCCCCATGTTACACTCTACATCTCCATATCTATTCTGCAACTATCCATTTGTACCCCTTAATCCCTTTGCCTTTTTTTGTCCTCCCAACCCTATTCCCATCTAGTATCCCTCAAAATATTCTCTGTATATATGAGCTTGTTTCTGTTTTTGTTGTTGTTATTATTTTGTTCTTTAGATTCCACATGTATGTGAAATCATGTGATATTTGTCTTTATCTGACTTGCTTCATTTAGTGTAAAACCCTCTAGGTCCATCAATATCTTTTTCCATCCCCTTCCTTTTAGTCCATGTGTGTCTTTTAATCTGAAATGAGTCTCTTGTAGGCAGCATATATAGGGGTCTTGTTTTCTTATCCATTCTGCCATTCTATCTTTTGGTTGGAGCACTTAATTCTTTTCCACTTGAGGTGCTCGGTGATAGGAATGTAGTCATTACCATTCTTTATCCTGTTTTTAATATGCGTTTCTTCTTAAAGAAGTCCCTCTGACATTTCTTGTAATATTGGCTTGGCGTTAATAAATTCTATTAGCTTATTTTTGTCTGGGAAGCTCTTTATCTGTCCTTCAACTCTAAATGATAGCTTTGCTGAATAAAGTATTCTTGGTTGTAGATCCTGGGTCTTCATCACGTTGGATATTTTGTGCCAAGCCCTTCTGTCCTTCATGGTTTCTTTTGAGAAATCAGCTGCATCTTATGGGTGCTTCCTTGTAGGTAACTAACTGCTTTTCTCTTGCTGCTTTTAATATTTTTTTCTTTGTATTTAACTTATGGCATTTTAATTATAATGTGTCTTGGTGTGGGCCTCTTGGAGTTCCTGGTTTTGGGGATTCTCTGAGCTTCCTAGGTTGTATGTCTATTTCCTTCACCAGGTGAGGGAAGCTTTCCATCATTATTTCTTCAAATATATATTCGACTTCTTGTTCTCCCTCTTCAGCTTACCTCTATGATATGAATATTTTTACATTTAATAGTGTCCAATAGGCTCCTTAAATTATTATTATAGTCTTGGCTTCTTTTTTCTTGCCATTCTGATTGAGTGTCCTTGGCTTTCCCATCCTCTGTTATATGTTATTTGATCCTCTTCTTTATTCACTCTGTTTATTCCATTTAATATACTTCTCATCTCAGATAATGTATTCTTCATTTCTGACTGGTTCTTTTTTAATTTCTATTTTTATATATTTTTTCTCTTTGTTGAAGTTCTCACTGAATTCATCTACACTTCCCCTAAGTTTATTGAGCATCTTTATAACCAGTGTTTTGAACTCTGCATCTGTTAGACTGTTTAACTCCATTATTTCTATCAGGTCTCTGTTCTGTTCTCTCATATGATTTCTGCTTCTTTGTCTTCCTGTTTTGGCTGACTTTCTGTGTCTGTTTCTATGAACTAAGCAAAGCTCCTAAGTCTCCTGGTCTTATTAGTGTGCATTTGTGTAGTAGGTATCCAGTGGCATAGTCCTGAGAGGCGTTCAGCTGCAGGCCAAGTTTAGTCCCAGCCTATGCCCCTCCGGGGCCACCTGTTAAGATTCAGTAAGCAATTAACAGATGCTGTGCTTATAATTGCCTCAAAAGGCCACACCAGAAACCGCAATCAGCTGCCACCAGTGTGAGTATAGGTGCTGCTCAGCAAGGGGCACCTGACCTGCTGAGGATACACCTGGATGTGGCTTGGGTGGAGCCACAAGTTGGGGGATATGGAGTTTCAGGGAATCATCTGGGTGGAGCAACTTCTGTTATCCAGTTTGATGACATCGCAGCTATGGTGGCGCTGAGTCTGCACACTGTGGGAAGGGCTCAACAGAGGAACAGCGGATACCTCCAGCACTTCTGTACAGAGTGGGTCTTGCCTCAGCCCTCACTCTGACAACTCAGTTTCCTCCTGTAAGTCCCTGGTGCCCCTTGTGCAGCCTAACCAGGCGCTGGTGCTTAGAGAGAGCAGGTTCATTGCTGCAAAAGTCCGCTGGCAGACACGTCCCTTTTAAGAGGCATCTGCAGCTGCTGCTGCTATGGCATCTGTCCCCCTCAGCTGCTGAGGATGGGACAGCCTCTCATCCTTGCCTCATCTTACCTTCTGCCATCGCAGGGTGATTTCTTAGATTTCTCCCTAGTTGTGTGGCTTGTTCATCTAGATCTGAGGTGATTTTCCTTGCTGTTTCCTCCTTGTTTCTGTCACAACTTTGATTTGGTTGCCAGAGAAATGAACAGAGCCTCTATCATCTATGCCATCCCCACCCCCACCCCCAACTAAAATCTTCTTTTGGAGCTCTGACAGATCTTGGCACACCCTCAAGTATTGGGAGACGCTAAAAATAAAGCAGACTGCTTGGACAGTCCCAAAGGTTTGAGAGACAAATAAAAGCTAGGGTGGGGTTCAATGATAAGATTATCTACATGAGGCCACTCCTTCAAGACTGGGAGAGGTGACTGTTTTATCTAATGCATAGAAACCATCACAGAGATTAAGAAAAATGAAAACAACAACAAAAACAACAACAAACAACAACAATGGAATATGTTTCAAATGAAAGAACAAGAAAAAACCTCAGAAAAGACCTTAATGAAATGGAGATAAATGATTTACATGATAATGATCATTTTAAAATGATAATAAAGATGCTCAATGAACTCAGGAGGAGAATGAATGAACAAATTGAGAATTTCAACAAAGAGAAAATATAAGAAAGGACCACACATAGGGGTGGCTCCATAGTGTAGTGGTTAGTATGTCTGCTTCACGTGCAGAAAGTCCTGGGTTCGTGCCTCAGGTGAAGCCATGGACCATGCCCTGGGTGTGCCAGGTCCCGGGTACACACTGTGAGAGCAGGGGAGGAGATGCCCTGCCTTCAGAGATCCAATTCTTAAGGGAAGACAGCAAGATCCATAGGTCAGTGGTGGAAGTGGGGGAGGGTGGGATTAAAGAGGTGGGGGAAAGAAAGGACCATATAGAGGCTACCCTTGTGGTATCTCATTTGGTTTTGACTTGCATCTCCTTGATGACTAGTTATATCTAGCATCTTTTCACATGCTTATTGACCATTTCTATATTTTCCTTGGAAAAATGTCTATTGAGTTTTTGTCCATATTCATCTTTTTATTGTTCAATTGTAAGTGGTTAAATATTCTTGATACTGGTTTCTGATTTACAAATATTCTCTCCCATTCTCTTGATTTTCACTTTCTTGATTTTTTTTTTTTTTTGCAGCATAAGAATGTCTAATTTTGATTTAGTTGAAATTATTTTTTATTTTTTGTTTCTTGTGCTTTTTTGTGCCATATCTAAAAATTCCTTTGCCAAATCTGCTGTCAAGAATATTTTTCTATATTTTCCTCTAAGTTTTATAGTTTTAGCACTTATATGTAGGTCTTTTATCAATTTTGAGGTAATATTTAAATATGATGTGAAGTATGGGTTCAATGGCTTTCTTTTCATGTTGTCCTGTCACCATTTGTCCCATCATCCAGTTGTTCCAGAATCATTTGTTGAAAGCAAGTCTTGGCTCCTTTGTCAAACATCAATTGATCATAATGTAAAGATTTATTTTGGGGCTATCTATTCTATTTCACTGGTCTTTATTTCTATCCTTGATACTAAAACTATCAAAAAGGACCAAAATAATTCTGGAGGTAAAGACCTCAATAAATGAGATGAAGAATACAGTAGAAGCATTAGAAACAAAGCAGACCATATGGAAGAGAGAATTAGCTTGAAGATAGATTCAAGTGAGAGAGAGAATAAAGATTTTTTTTTTTAAATAAAAGGACTCTATGAGAACTATCTGACTTCATTAGGAAGGGCAACATAAGGATAATGGGTATCCCAGAAGGAGGAAGGAATAGAGAATCTAGGGAAGAAACCAATTTCATGTACAAGAAGCTAATAGAACACCTAATTATCTCAATGAACTCCCTGGGTTCTCTTGTATGAGTTTCTTCATGACTGTTCTTCTATTCTTTAACATTCTGATCACAATCTCCCATGACTTTGAATTTGGTTTCTGGAGAATTGTAATTTTCTTTCTGTTTTCATGTTGCCTTGTTCAAGGTGCTTGATGCGTTGTTCCTCTGCTGGTGCATTTGAAGTAGTACCTTTCTTATTTAGGTATTTTAACAATTCAACAGGTTGATAACGTCTTTCTTTTGTTTTCCAGTAGATGACACTATAGCAGAAATTTTTGTTTTCTCTTACCTGTGCTCCTTGTGTCTCTGGGGTCACAGTTGGGGAACATAACTGTAATTGTGGTAGGTGTCCCTGCTTTATATGAGCTATCTAGGTCATGGGGCACTACTAGGATGTGGCATGTGGGATGGGAGCAGGTTCCTGGACCTGCTGGGCTGTTACCTGGCTCCCTATGGCTGCTAGCACCTCTGTTCTATAGCCAGAAGTCTAGATACATATCTGCTGCTGCAACCAGGCCCTGCTGAAATTGGGAAGGGTGGAGGGTGGGAGCCGGATCCTTGAGTGCTGATGCTGCTTTTGCCTCTCTTAACCTCTGCTTGGCCTAATGTGCGGGGCTGCACCCCAACTCCTCCAGCACCACCACATTGGCTAAGGCCTCAGGCTCAGCTTCAGGGACCAGGGAACTGCGTCTGCAGATATCATCCTTCCTTCCCTCACTCCTGCTTCACTGCGTTCCAATATGCCCTCCTTCAGATGTACTGATGTGTGGATTTCTCAGGCATGTTAATATTTTGAGCAGAAGAACCTTTGTTGAGTTATAGATGGCTGACTAGTTGTAGATTTAAGGGGAGATACAAATGGGTCTTCTCATTCCACCATCATGCTTACTTACATCACTCCTTCCATTTACTTTTAAAGTCATTATTGACAGTTGAGGGCTTACCATCACCATTGTGTTTATTCATTGTGTTTGTAGTTCTTTTGTTCTTCCTTTCCTGTTTTCCTTTGTGAGCTGATTTTTTGGTAGTGATATACTTTTTATCTTTCTTACATCTGCTATAGATTTTTTCTTTGTGGTTACTATGAGGCTTGCGTAAGACTTATCAAGTCTATTTTGAGTTAATTACAACTTCAATCACATACAAAAATATTTTTACTCCAACACACTTTATATTACTGATATAAATTCATTTTTTCTATTGTGTACCTATTAAAGAAATCTTGTGGTTATTCTTTTTAATTTTTACACTAGGGTTAAAATTTATCTATGAATCACCCTTAGTTTTATTCTATGTTTGTCGACATCTGTATCTTTACCTGTTGCTTTTCTGTTTCAAAAAATTCTCTTTGATTTTTGACAAATTATAATGTGTCTAGCTACTTACCTCTTTAGGTTCAATTTATCTGTATTTTCTGGGCTCCCTGAATTTGGATGTCGTTTTCTGTCATCAGATTTGGAGTTTTGAGCCATTTTTTGTTTAAATACACTTTTCTGCCCCTTCTTCGACTTCCATAATGTGTACAGTTATCCCTTGCTATCCTCAGGGGATTGGTTCCAAGACCCAATGTGGATACCAAAATCCTTTATATAAAATGGCATAGTATTTGCATGTAACCTAAGCGCATCCTTCTTGTACTTTAGACCGTCTCTAGATTACTTACACCTAATACAATGTAAATGCCATGTAGTTTATATTGTATTAAGGAATAATGCCAAATAAAAAGTGTATGTGTTCAGTACAGAGGCAGCCATTGCACTGAACTACATATTACATAGGCCTAACTACATAGTACATGTCAGCAACAATATAACTTTTTTTCCCAAATATGTTTTGAACTGTGGTTGGTTGAATCCAATGATGTGGAGCCCATGGATATGGAGGTCTGACTGTATGTTGGTTCACTGACCAGCCCATGTGTTTCTTATTATGACTGCAAAAAACCCTTTAAAAATAATCATCAGGAAACTCTGAAATGATACAGGTTTATTACAAGACCTAGAGAATACACAGCAAGTTCTCAAGCAGAGAGAGCACATAAGCCTGGGGTTCTGCTTTTATTGGGGTTGAGGGTGGCGGCCTAGGGTTTTACAGGCTCACTCTGTACTGCTGAATTTAAAACAACAGTGGGAATTTAAAGTGCCAGAAGAGAAAACAGGTAGCCCACATAGTTATTAAAATCAACCATGACCTCTAAAACAAAGGAGCCTCAGTGGGGGGAGGTGGGCTGGTTCTTTGGCTGTGTAACTGGTGATGTGTGGATGCAAGATAGCTATTTTTGAAATAGATGCCTCTGAAATGGAAGCTTCAACAATCGATGCTAAATCAGGCACTTGCATTACAATAAAACAAAACAAACAAGTATCAGGGCTTATTCCAGTGTCCCAAAGTCCAGTAAATAGCCTTTCTTCACTTTTGTCCCTTTTTGTTTCTGTGTACTTTCAGAACTGTTTTTTGAACTCGCTGACTGATCCAGTTTGTTCTAGGTGTCATTATATTTAGTTCCATAATTTGGTTATTTTTTAAAATTTCTATTCCATTGTTGTCTTGTTTATGTATTGTTATCCTGATTTGCTTAGTTGACTATCTGTGCTCTCTTGTAGCTCACTAAGCCTCCTTAATTATTGAGTTATTTTTCAGTCTATTTTGTAGATCTCTATACATTTAGGGTCAGTTATTAATACTTTCATTCCTTTGGTGGCACTGGTTTCCTGATCCTTCGATTCCTGCAGCCTTGCATTCGTGTCTGCACACTTAAGGAAATTACCTCTTCCAGTCATTACAGGCTTCTACATGGAGAGCCCTTCACCAGTCAGCCTGGGTAGACATTCTGAGAGCGGCTGCTGGTGGTTTCCTCAGGAAAGCCCAGAGTCGATGGGTGGACAGGCCCAGTGCCAGGGTCTGTAGGAGCTGGTCTGATACCAGCCCACTCACCTATAGACCCTGGCACTTGGACCTATCTATACGGACAGACTTGAAGCCTGGGTGCATAGAGTCTGGCTTCTAACCAGGAACTAAAGTGGTAGGCCTGGAGCCTGGATCCACTGGGGATGACCTGGCACCTGGATCATATGGGGTGGGCCTGGAACGTGTGATGGAGGTGGTGGCCTGGTGTCGGAAACACTGGGGCAGGCCTACTGCTTCTGTTCATGGGTGCTGGCCTGAAGCTTGAGGCTGTAGGGCACAGCCTGGAACCCAGGTAGGTAGGTCTGGATCCTGAGTCTGAGGGAGAAACCTTGGTCCCAGGGTCCACTGGGGAAGGACTAAGCCTGGGTTTGTGAGTGCAGGCCACTAGGATGGTGGTTGGTGGGGGCTAGAGTGGGGATTGAAGTAGGGGATTGAAGTAGCCCTGGAACCCAGGTCTGCTGGGGTGGGCCTGGTCCCTGGATCTGCAAAAGTCAAATATTCGGTCCACTCTCTTCTCTAGGAGAAAGCTCCTGAGTGCAGAGAATCTCTCTCAATGCTCAAATAAGTGGGTCTGAGGTAGAAGTGATGCAAGAAAATGAAATCTGTTGATTCTATCCTTTTCAAATGCATCTTTTCTCATTTCTATGTTCCACCTTGGCGCTGAAATCTCTCACGTGGATACCAGAGCATTTAAGAAGGCATTTCTGCATGTGGATCATTGTCAAATTGGAGTTTCTGAGAGAAAATGAAGGATGAAACTTCCTATTTCACTACCAAGGTGATGCTGCTTTTTATGTCTTATTTTTTTATATCCTAAGTAAAATGAAATTAAACGATTCATTCTAGTTGTTTCTAATAGCATCCAGATGATAGAGATCCCTTGAAATACACCATTTGTAGATGAAGATAAAGAAGGTCAAGGAAATAATCTGACTTGCTGAAATGGATGAAAATGGTAAGCACTTGATCCAAGTTGGGAATTGGGTCTATCTCTGGTATCTATGCTCTTTAACTGAAAACTTCACAAAATTGCTCCAATAGGTCTTGAATCCAGGCATAACACAGTGAGACCATTAACTGTCAACCCACATAGACTCAAGGAGCAAGGGATTCTGTTCTCGGATTTTGTCATACATGAAACCATTTACTCTCACAACAGCCCTGTGAATTAAGTACTATATTACTAAATTACCCATTTTACTAATGAGGAAACTGAAGCAGAGAGAAATGAAATAACTCTGCACAGGGGCAATATGCAGCTAGGCAGCAGAGCTGAGATTTGACAGCAACTGTTATGGCTCCAGAGACTGGGCCTCAGAGACCTGTACTAAGCCCAAAACACCTCATGGCTCTGGCAGGAGCCAGTGGCCTTGGAGGAAATACGTATGCCATGGTGGTACAAGGGAGAGGTGAATGAGAGGATACAACCATGGGGAACATGACAGCAAGGGGGTGGGGCATTTTGGTTTCTTCATGAAGTAGTAAAAAATATGTTTCCTACAGTGAGGACCCTATTATGCTGGATAAAGATGAATATTAAGTGAAAGCAATTCCACACTTACTGGCTTATCTCATGTGAATCTGCTGGTGTTTTAGAGGTGTAACTTGAGAGTGAAAGCTTGCTACTCTCATAGGGCTTCTCTCCAGTGTGAATCTTCATGTCACCTGAAATTAGAGTAGCAGCAAAAGGCTTTCCCACACACTTTGCATTCAGAGTTTTTATCCAGTGTGGGTCATGTGATGAATACGAGATGAGCATTGATTGAAGGCCTTTCTATATCTGTTGCGTTTATGAGGCTTCTCTCCAATGTGCTGCACATTCATGTGCTGACGTAAATTGAACTTGGAGCAAAAGGTTTTCCCACATTCTTTGCACTTAAAGGGTTTTTCACCAGTGTGGATCCAAGTATGCTGGACAAAACCAGAGTGGTAGGAGAAAGACTTTCCACATTTACTGCATTCATAAGGCTTCTCTCCAGTGTGAATCCGCCGGTGCTCTGTGAGGTGTGACTTGCGACAAAAAGCTTTCCCACAGTCACTGCAGTTATAGGGCTTCAGTCCAGTGTGAATCTGCATGTGCTGAGTCATATTATACCTGTTGCAAAAGGCTTTCCCACAGTCTTGGCATACAAATGGTCTTTCTCCAGTGTGGATCTTCTCATGCTTAATTAAATTACACTTATTGAGGAAGGCCCTGCCACATTTACTGCATTCATAGGGCTTCTTTTCAGTGTGACTCTTCATGTGTTGCCTGAGAGCAGAACTGTTGCAAAAGGTTTTCCCACATTCATGGCACTCGAAAAGTTGTTCTCCAGTGTGAATCTGCTGGTGCTGCATGAGGTCTGAGGTACAGCTGAAGGTCTTCCCACACTGTATGCATTCATAGGGCTTCCCTTCACCCCATACACGGCCACGTGCAAGATCTCGATTCTTGATATTCCTGCATTCACTGTATTTGTAATGGTTCTTCCCTGCTTGATTCATGGGGTCTTTAACTAGTCTGTGTGCATGACTTTCATGGAGAACACCTACTGGAGAGACGTGTTCCTGTAAAATCCTTGCGTGTAGAGTGTCATCTATCTCCAACTCATTGCATTTATGATTCAACTTCCCAGGGCCAATCTCCTTGTGGGGGCCTGCCACTGGTTTTAAGATTCTTTCTTGCATTTCTGATGGTTCTACCAGAGTCTTAGTTTTTCCAGTCCCAGAGTCCTTTGAAGCTCCCTGTTCCAGCCATACCTGAAGTGAAGGTTGCTTGGACAAAAGCAGCTGAGAAGTGGTTGGCTCTGTAGTCCCTGATTTTGTTCTGGCTCCTGAAAAGAATTCAATACAAAAGTAACCTATTAGTGATGCCAACACAGAAGAAAGAGAATCACCACTTTTAGAGGAGAAATGAAGATAAAAATGATGCGTCTCAGCCTGTTATGTTTTCACACCTCTGAAATCCGGGTTTACAACTTTGTTCTTTTCTGTCCCTTCAGCTCTTGACATTTAAACAGGGAAATTCAAGAGTGGGTACTGGGGCAGAAGACAGAGGATCTGGTAGGAGAATCCTTATAGTCTTGAGTCAAGGAAGGTGGACAGAATTATGGTGACATATACAGTGTGTTGACTCTAAGAGAGAACATCTCATCACAGTGCAGGGGAGCGTAAGTAAGATGCACCAATTCTGGTCCAGAAGGGAGCATGAAAGAGTGTCTCAGGAGGTGTGCCATGAGTTCCTTCCTAACAGAGAGGTAGAAACTGCCTGACAGGGGAAGTGGAAGGGGTTGCTGTACACAAAGGAGAGAGAATGTCCAAAATCAGCTGAGTGAAATCTGGATGCCTAGAGAACTTCAGGGCATGAGAGGATGTTGGAGATATGGAGGTGGAGGTACACAGAGGCAGAGGGCAAGCAGAGTCCCAGGATCCTGACTCAGGCGTCAGTGAGCACAGTCATTGCCATTCCTCAAACAAGGTTTTAAGGCAGAAGTGAACAGACATACTGAGTATGCTGTGCCAGAGGAACGGCCAGGTAAAAAGACACAAAACACATGCAATCTAGATACTGAAAATTATAAATATTTACATGGAGGCATTATGTAAATGGAAATATTAACAATATAAAGGTGTTCATCTTCCTCAATGGATTAATAAATTCAATAAACTCTAGATAAATTCACAATAGTGTTTTTTCATAGAACTTAAAAAGATGATTCTAGATCTTATGTAGAAGAAAAAAGGGCCAAAAACATAGAGCCAGGTGATTTACTGCTAAATTTTACAAAACATTTAAGGAAGAAATAACACCAAATATCAATTCTATATAATCACTTCAAGAAAAGAGAATGGAACACTCTCCATCTCATTTTATGAGGTCATCATTATCTTAATACTAAAATTGAAAATAAATTATTACCAAAACTACCTCTCAAGATCATAGACACAAAAATAATGAACTACATATTAGAAAACTGAATCCAAAATATGTAAGAAAACACATCACAAAGAACAGACAGTGAATGCAGAAATAAAAAGCTGTTTCAACATTTAAAAATAAACTGATGTAACTGGCCCTATTAAAGGACTGAAAAAGAGAACTGTATGACTACATCCAGATAGAAAAATCAAACAAAATTCCACACCAAATAATTAAAAAAAAAAAAAAAAAAAGACTGTCAAAAACCTATAGAATAGTATAGGTTAAGTATAAATCTAATAATATGTGCAGAATTTGTATGCTGAAAATTACAAAACATTGGTGAAAAAATCAGAGCAGATCTAAATAAATGGAAAGATATTCTATGATCACGGATTGGAAGACTGAATA
Source organism: Eidolon dupreanum (assembly GCA_028627145.1). Lineage (NCBI taxonomy): Eukaryota > Metazoa > Chordata > Mammalia > Chiroptera > Pteropodidae > Eidolon > Eidolon dupreanum. The sequence goes on along the minus strand of CM053508.1, from coordinate 101,350,014 downwards.
CTATTAAGATGTCAACTCTCCTTGATTTAATCTTTCAAGTCAATGCAAACCTAACTGAAATTCCATTAAGTTCTTTTTGAAGATATTGAAAAGGCAATTATAAAATTTATGTGAAAAGGCAAAAAAAATAGAATCGACAGAATCATTCAGAAAAAGAACAAAGTCAGAAGATATACCTTACCAATTTAAAACCCACTATGAAGTGAAAGTAATCAAAACTGTAGTGTTGGCAAAAGTATAAAGACAGATAGATCTGTGGAACAGAGCAGAGAGCCCAGAAAATAGCCACCCTAGAATACTGTAGGCTCCGTTCTAAGGGATGCAAAGTCAGTTCAATGGAGAAAGGATAGTCTTTTCAACAAATGGCTCTGTATGTTCACAAGGGGTAAAAAAAAAAAAATACACTTGAACACATACCTCATATCGTAGAGGAAAAAAATAACTTGAAATAGATTAGAGACCAAAATGTAAAACATAAAAATATAAAATTTCTAGAAAAACACATAGGAGAAAATCTGTGAGGCCAGTGTTTGGCGATGAATATTTTAATAAGAAAAGCACAACTACTGAAAAAAAAAATTGATGAACTGGACTTAATCAAAATTAAAAAAATTTGTTCTATAAAAGATACTGTTAAGAGAATGAAAAGACAAGCTGCAGATGGAGATAAAATATTTGCAAATAATATCTGATAAAGGACTCATCTAGCATAAAAAATCCTTAAAACTCAAATAGAAGAAAATAACAACAAAATGAGAAGATCTAAATAGACAATTCACAAAAAAAGTTATACATGAAAAATGAGCACATCATTAGACATTAGATTGTCTAATGACAATCACTTCTCATTATAGAAATGAAAATTAGAACCTCTACATATGTTAGAAATGGCAAAAATGCAAAAGAAAAAAACTGACAATACCAAATGCTGGTGAAGATATGGATCGTGAGGCATTCTCACTCATTGCTAGTGGGAATGCAAAATGGTATAGTCACTTTGGAAGTCAATTTGATAATTTCCTAAAAAGTTAAAAGACATACCATATAACCCAGTGATCTAATTCCTAAATATTTCTGCAAATGAATGGAAATCTTATGTTCACACAAAAATCTGTATGTGAATTATTACAGCAGTTTTATTCATAATAGCCAAGCATCAGAAGTGGCCAAGACGATGAATGAATAAACAAACTGGTACATCCGTGTATTGTGGAACTATTCAACAATAAAAAAGAATGAGTTGTAGATTTGCCCAATGACATGGATGAATATCAAATGTATTTTGCAAGTGAAACAATCCAGACTCAAAAGGTTACAGATTCTGTTCATATAATATTCTGGAAAGAGTAAAACTATGGACACAGAAAACAGATCAGGGGTACTAGTGAATGAGGAAGGGGAGAGCGGCTGACCATATAGGAGATGCCAAGGGAAATTTGTAGGCAATAAACCATATTGTATTGTACTGGGGTGCCAGCAACATGCCTCTACGTATTTGTCAAAACCCACAGAACTGTATATCAGTGAATGAATATTAATGTGTGCGATTTAAACCAAACCAAACCAAAAACACAGGATGTCAGGGCAACTTAAAATGGAATGCAGACTGTAACAAATGAACCTATGTGAATTATAAATGTATGGCATAAGCTCACTGAAAGAGGTGGAGGAAAACAAGCTGACCTAAATAACTTTGGAGAATGGTGTTTAGACTGTGCATTGTAAACTAAAGACAAAAATAACTACAGTTGACACTTAAAACAACATGGGGGTTAAGGGTGTCCATCATCTGTGCAGCGGAAAATCCCTGTAAAACTTAGGTGTTCTCTCTGCATAGCAGATTCCTAACTGCAGTTCCAAAATTTGTATAAACACTGTACTCTCTAGTTGGTAAATCTGTTTCCCAGGGGAACTACTTTACATGTAATTGAGATGAAAACAAAAAAGTCAATAAATTGTAGATAATTCAGGTACAAGCCAGGGTTGTCATGGTCAGAGAAGGAAGTTACAAAGAAGCAAGGAGGAAAGACTAGAATGAACTATGTCCAACAAGACTGGAGTTGTGAAATAATTACAGTATACACACCCATACTTCTTAGCTCTGTTCTGAGAGGGTCTAGAAGCAACACTGTAGCCGCAAGCCGACCAGGGCCTAGATCTTGGTTCTTAGCACTATTACTTGATAGTATTTTGGAAAGAGAAGCAAGGATCCTTGGAGAGATGGCTGAGTCCATGGCAGAGACAAGGAAGAGAAAATCAGAAGCCTCCCACAGTACCAGAAAATGAGAAAGTCCTTATATCAAAGGGACACAGGAGCTACCCTGAAAGCACTCACAAGGTCCAAAGTTTGCACAACAAAACAAATAAATGTAATATTAAATTACAACTCGAAGTATAAAACAAATATACATGAGTCCACATTGATATAAATAAATGATCAACTGGATAAGTAAATAATGTTGGGGAAGGGACAAATTATTTTAATAGAGGATCCCAAATAATATATGTAGGTGCTTCTCTCCTTGAGTGTGGGCTGGACTTGAGACTCACTGCCAAAGAAGAAAGTACAGAAAGGGAAAAATAAACTTTGCAGTGAAGAAATCTGGTAAACACTACCTTAAACCAAGTGCTTAAAGTCACCATCACCAGTGATGTAGTGTGGAAATTATGTATCCTTCATATGAGGTGATGAGAGGGACACTTCACCTCTGTGGCAATCTTCTGAAAACCTATCATCTCAGTCTAAACATGAGTAAAGTATCATAGAAACTAAATTGAAGGACATTCTACAAGATGCCTGACTAGAATTCTTGTTCAAAGTTGCGAACGACAAAAAATAAGGCAAGACCGAGAAACCATTACAGGCCAGACGAGACTAAGGGTATATAACAACCAAACAGGATAGGCTACCCCAGATGAAATCCAGGGAAAGACAAGGAACATGAGTACTAAGACTGATGAGATCCAAATAAAGTCTGGAGTTTAGTTAGTAAACTAAACTTGACACATGTAGTGTGGCAATATATGATGTTAACATAAAGAGTAACAGGTGAAGAAAGAATATACAAAAACTATACTATTTATATAACATTTCTGTAAATCTCAAATGATTCTAAAACAAAGTTTACTTAAAAATGAACTTTTGAAGTTTCCTTTGAAAGCTATACAATAAGTTGTTAAATGAGGTATCACAATTATACCTATAAAAATATTTAAATAAAGTAAACAATGCTCCTAATGCCAGTATTAAGGGAACTTGGGATTTGGGATAAAATCTCTTACATCAATCATGATTCATCTCAAACAATAGAACATTAATATAAATGTATAAAAATTCTTAAAAATCTAAAGCAGGAGTGCAAAATTCTTATAAAAAAAAAAGTAAAAAACCCATTAACTTACACTTCATAGAAGATATATATTGGCCAAAAAAACATGAGTTCAGCCTCAATGGAAATGAAATGTAAATAAAGACCAAAGTGAGAAACCACTTTGTACCCATTCAATTGGATAAAATTATAGAGCTGGACAATATTAAGTGTTGAACACGATGTAGTCTACGAAATCTCTTATTCATTGCTGGTGAAGTTAACAAATTTGTAAAACCGCTTTAGAAAACACTGTGTAACATCTCAAAAAGATGTTTTCCATCATCTAGTCATTCCGCTCATTAAAAAAATTACAACTCTAACTCCTGCACATGTGGATGAATACATATATGTAAGGTTCTCCACAGCAGCAGGTGGTGACTACAAAAAAAAAAAAAAGAAGAAGAAGAAGAAGAAAGTGTATTTTATTGATCAGTTTAGAGTCATCAGATTTTTTTTTTGGATATAATTATGGAACTAGGTAAATGTCCACAAAAATGGACAAATACATTGGGATATATTGATGTAACAGAATATTTTAAGAAGGAAAGAAACTATAGCTAACATACCATGATTATTAGTAGTATAATGTTGAGCTCTAAAAATGCATGTATCAGAAGACTACATTAATGCCTTAGTCCATTTGGGCTGCTATAACAACACACCACAGACTGGGTGGCTTATAAACAAAAGAAATTTATTTCTCCAAGTTTTGGAGGCTGGGAAGTCTAAGAGCAACGTGCCAGCATGGCTGAGTTCTGGTGAGGGCTTTCACAGCACCTTTTCACTGTGTCCTCACATGGTAGAAAGGGCCAGAGATCTCTCTGGAGAACCCCTTCATGAGGGTTCTCCTCTCACAGCTTAAGCACCTCCCAAAAGCTCCATCTCCTAATGCCATCATCTTTGGTGGTTAGGATTTCAATACATGAATTTTGCGAGACATGTTCAAACAAGAGGAATCAACTATGACACTATTTATCAGAAGTTAAAAAAAAAAAAGAAAACAATACCATGCACTGTGTAAATATGCCAACTAGGTATGATACTTTAATAAAACCAAGCAATAAACTGACTAGGTGAAAAAGACAAATTGTTTGAAAGGTACAAAATAACAATACCAACACAAACAGAAAATCTGAAGCATACCATCTATAAAAGAAATCCAATTTATAATACAAACACTCCCAATTTATAATACAAAGTAATGAAATTATAAAAGCAAAGTTAAAAAAAGTGATTCTCCGTGGGGAAGGGAGAAGATGAGAAAGGGAAGAAGTGTATAGGTTGACAACAGGATACTGGCCATGTTCCTGTTCTTGCATTGGCTGATGGTATTCATTATAACTTTTTTAGAGGGAATAAATGACTGGAAAATCCTTTAAACAAACACGATAGCTCATTGACAAATGTTGAGAGTGTGTTATAAAACAAGGTTTATGCTTACTATGACTCTGTACAACTGTAGGCAATTACAAATGTTAGAAGCCGACAGAATACTGTGCTTACTGTCACAGTACCTAGAGAAAATCAGCTCAGGCTCAAAGCCCAGCAACAGCTTTGCTGGTTTTGTGCCCTTCGGTAACCAATCAACTTCCACAGGCTTCTGCTCCCTCATCTAAAAACTGGGATAGAAATAGGGCCTCCCTCAAGTGAAACAGTACATAAACAGTGCTTCAGTGTGAGCAATCAATATTGTTAACTACCCTGTCTATCTCATGGCTTTGATATGGTATGCAACATTCCTCAGTTGAAGCTGAAGAATGAAGTAGAGGTGGATGATTGTGGGAGACTGATGACAGTAAGAAGAGAGGGCTGTGAAATGCCAGGTTAAGCCAATATTGAGGGGGCGATTAAGGTAAGAGGCAGACAACAGTGAAGTCAGAACTGGAAAAGAGGGAGCAAAGGGACTAACTGCTACCAAAGTTCAAGTGCAATAAAGTGGAACAAGTTTCTTCCGCACCGAAAAGCAGTATAGTGTGTGGTGAAGACTCACTTCAGTTCAAATCCTGTCTCTACCAAGCAGTCATCTTGACATTTGTTAACTGCCTCTAAATCTCAATTTCCTACCCTGAAAAACTGGGAGACTCCCAGTTTCTAATTTACTAGTTGTCGTAAGCGTAAACAATACCTATGAAACAATACCTACAACATACTGTCTGGCACAGCATGATGTTCGGTAAATTGTGGGTCATTATCCATTGTCATTATTATTGTTGTTACATTTGGCATTTAGGATAAGAACAGCAGCCTTAAAAAAAAAAAGGCAGGGGAGATATCAACTGCTGAAGAGGATGTGGAACAATGGGCACTCTCGCACATGGCTGCTGGGACTGTGGAAGGGTGAGTATGCAAAACTGGCAGTTTCTGTTCAAGCTAAACATATACCTACCCTAAGACCCAGTCATTCCACTCTTGTATATATTCCCACCAAAAATAATAAGAAGATAAATATGCATAATATCAGATGCAGGAAAAAAATTACACTGGCAATGACAGGAGAAAGGTCACACTTACAATGAGATCCTGCTGAGTACTGAGTAAGAACAGAGTTCAACTGTATGCAACTACAAGAATGAATCTCACAGACATACTAATGATCAAAAGCAGACAGACATGACAGACTATATGATGGGGTTCCATTTCTATTAATTCAAGAACAGTCAAAACTACTCTGTGGTGCTAGAGTCTAAAAACTGGTTACTGGTCTAGGAGGAAGTATGAGAAGCCTCCCGAATTGCTGGAAGTACTGTATATGTTGACCTGGGTGGTGGTTCCTTGGGCTTATATCTATGTAAAAATTTCTCAGACTGAACTCTTAAGATACATGCATATTGCCATACATAAGTAAAAAAAGAAATAAAGAGTAAAGTGGAGCTAAGGAAGTCAAGTGTAGACAACTTTTCTTTGAATAAGAACTCCAAGAGTTTGGTTGTACAAATGTAGTGGTCAATGCTACTCAGAAACTGCCATGGAGCCAGGACTGTTGTGTTTTATTTATCCCAAGAAAGCACACTGAGTATGTTTTTTATGTTGAGTAGAGAAGGTAAAGATACAAAATAAACAGAAAATAAGTGAAGAAGCTAGGTCCCTGAGAAGACAGAAGATGTGATTTGGTCTCTGGTGCAGGAAATGGCCATGGCAGGGGGCAAGACCTCTGCCATAGAGATTAGAAAGGAAGCTGCAGGTATGAGTCAGACAAATCTGTAAGGTCGAGGAACAAGCTCAGGACATAAAGTAGGTGCCTGATGAGACATTGGTGACTCAGGGAGTGGTCGATGTTTGGATCCATGGTTGAGTGGATAGGGGAGCTGGTACCGGAGACAGAGCCGACCAGAAACAGAGCACAGATGTGGCCGACCACTTAGCAGTGTGTTCACGTCACCCTGGCAAAAGATGATGAAGGCCTGGACTAGGATGTTAGTGGTGGAGCTCATGGAGGTGGTGGAGGTGATAGATTCACTCGATGCGAAAAACATAATATAAGCAAGATGAGGATGGCTGGATGTTTAGATGGACGCAGTGTTACGGGTTTGTACAAGGGTGTTTCCCACATTCTCAACCAAGTGACAGGGCCATCCAGTGACACTGTGGAGGATGAAGGAGTGGGAAAGATTTCCTTCTAGGCATGAAGAATCTGATGGAACATGTGGAATGTAATTGAAAGATAAGTTGAAGAGGCTCAGTTGGACTGAGCTGGCTGAGCAGTGCAAGGAAGGAGAGGGGCAAGACCATGGCTCTGCAGTGGCGCCAATCAACACACTCGACGACTCCAACTGCCCTCAGTAGCTCGCATGTGAGACAGACAAAACCAAATGTTACTTTGAGGTTTTACAGTAAAGGAGGGACAGGAGGCCAGTGAAGCTAGGAATTGCTTCTGCCTGACAAGTGGGAGGATGCATGAATGGAGAAAAGTGGGATGCAAAGTACAGGCAGATAGAGTAAGATAGGCTCTTTTCTTCTGAGTCCAGAAGGACATGTGAGATATTATGCATTGTGATTGATATCATTACATGAAAGATCCTAATAGCTGACTTTTGTTGAACTCCTAACTACAGCTCAGGCACAGTGCTAAGCAATTTCATGTATTAAATGATTATACCTTCAAACAACCCAATGAGTTAGAAATTCTTACCACTTTCATTTTTCAAAAGTAGACTGAGTACAGCAGACTGGGCTGATGTAAGCCAAACCCATCTGCTCTTCTCCTTGGGCGCACAGCTAAACCTCATCTCCCTGCTGCATCCAAAGAGAAAGGGACAACCGCTGAGTTCTCGAATAGAATCTGAGGGAAAGTGATGTGTGTGTGCGCAACTGGATGTGACTCTAATCTTTCTCTCTTGTTTCTCCTCTGCCAGCAGAATGATACCAGGATAATCATAAAGCCACATACGACAGAAGGCACATGGGTCTCTGAATAATGTGATGTGAACTCCCACGCTGACTGACATGGACCCTGCCATAAGTGAGAAAAATATTTTTCATGTGTTGAGCCACTGAGATTTTGGAGGTTATCTGTTACTGCAGTGAGCATTAACTTAGCCTAACTTAGCTAAACGAGGCACAACAAAACCATGCCACTTCCCTATCGTCACAGGGCTGGTGAGGGGCCAAGGCAGGTTTTAAGATCAAGCAATTGAAACCCAGAGCCTCACTCTTACCCAACAGGGCAGGTTCTTTACCCAGTGGCAGTGAAGAATGTACTGGGGTGAGAAGACAGAGGGGCCTCAAGATGAAGGGCTCTACACCGACCCATGCACCAAGGAGGTCGCAAGAAGAAGCCCCTCACCGCTAAGACTACCATGACACCCACTGCCTAAATCTTGGCCACCCACCTGGACAGACACTTCGGGAGAGGCCTCTCTTCACCATCCACAGCTCCTGCCTGTGCTCTGGTAGATGCACTGTCTCTAATTGGGTAACTGGATATCCTGTTTATGGAGAAAGAAATGACATGCACACTTTAGCTAAGACAAAATGCAATGCCTCAGTGCCATCTGGGACTTTGGGATAGAGAAGATGCTCTGGAATGAGGCTGCTCTTGTCCAAGTGGACATGTGACCTGGAAACCAAGGCCAAGAATATCATTACTGGGCTCTAAAGGCTGAGTAAGATAGTGTTGGCTGTTTAGGCTGACCCATTGCCCTTGACTCCACCCCAGAGAAGACCCCCAATTGTTCAGACGCAGTCCCAGGACCTGAGCACACCAGTGATCACAGAACATTAATTATTACCATTGCTATTAATTGCTTTTTAAAATACTGACCAATAGTCAAAAAGGCATTAAAAAAGACTCAACACAAAACAGATACTTTCTCCCTAAACAATCAGTAAGCAGGAAAGGAAAAGGAATGGCTTTCTCTGATTGTCCATCGATGCCATTTGTCATGTTTATAACCCCTAAAATGATCTTGCATACCAAGAGAGGATCACGATCCAGACTTTAGGACACAAGGGAAAAGCAGGTAGGCATCAGGGGCCACAGAATCCTTTAAAATGAATTGTGATGCCTAGAATGATAGTAGGACTCACAAAGATGCCTCCTGGTGTCTTGTCTGGTTGACTCATTTTCTGAACAACATCCTATTACCCGTGGGTCCTGCTGACTGGGCTGTGAATCAACCAAGCCTGGCCACTCAGCTTCCACCTTGTGGGAATCTGGAGAAGGGACAGACTAGGGCCAGCCTGTGCCAAGTACTGCAGTGAAGGTAAAGGGAAGTGTGGCTTCAGGTGCCTGTTTCCCGCCACTAGGACATCTGCACAGAGATAACCAAGCAGAGAGGAAGACAGAGAAATGAAAGAAAAAAACAGAAGCAGCGATAAGAAATTGGCCGGTTTCTTAGAGAGAGGATAGGTGTGGCCACTTCTGGCTATCCACTCCACGTGGCAGAAAAAGCCAATCTGCTGAGAATGGCACAAGGAGACCTACAAAGAGACATAAATATCAGAAGTTCCTGAGGCCAAGATCTAATCAGGATTTCTTCCATTTCCTGAGTTTAGTCTTTCAGGTTTCCAACCGGATATCTTGCCTTTGGACACTAAAAGAAGCCCATATATCCTCCTACAACTCCTCCTCCTTTGGTCTCGGAGATATCTGCAGGGGAACTACATTTCTTGCCCAAAATTCCCTGTAGGAGATTACAGGAAGGCAAGGCAGGAGAAGGTAAAAACAATACATGTTGGGGCTGTGGGGATCCTGCAGAAATCTTCTGAACAAAAAGTGGAATGCAGAAGGCTGTAGGTCCCCACAGAAAGGAGCAGTGAGGCCTTACCCAGGGAGATCAGGAGCCTACAGGTCTCCAGCATCACTTGCCAGTATAGGGTCCTCTGGGCAGGGTTCAGCTGCTCCCACTCGTCCTGGGTAAAGGTCACTGCCACGTCCTTGAAGGTAACTGATGTCTGAAAAGTCAAACAGAGGTAGCTTCGTTGGCCCAGGGCAGGTGAGGTGAGAGTAGGACTCAATGCCAGGTCACTGGTAAAGGACCATTGGGCCCTAAGGCCAGCATCAATGAGCACTTCCTGGGAACCCAGCTTTGTGCCAGGTTCCAAAGAGTCAGACCCTGCCATTGGACAGAATGTGACTGTGTTAGAGACAAAAGCTTTTTATGCCAAAAGCATTCATGAAAGACACAAGGCAATGGCATGGCTGTGATACCTAAGAGGCATAGACAGCCAGCACTTTGGGAATGAAAAGGAATAGGGAGGACATGACAATGATCAAAGCACTAATCATGACAAAAGCAGCAGCAGTTGAGTCCCACTGGTCCTTATTGTGTGCCTAAGCCATGCTGAGTCTTCCCAACCCATTCCAGTTCTAGAGTGAGATTCTGACTTTGAATATGGCCTACTGGGAATGATACCTGCCTTCCATAATCTGAGGGAAGTCAACTTATTTCTCTGATCTCTGATTTCCACATCAATACAATAATAGTTCCCACTTCACTAGATGTTTGGAAAATTAAAGAAAAAATGTTCATGAAGCAAACACTGGAGTGCTCTGGCACATGTCAGTGCTTGGCATGTTTTCCCTACTTTCACGCATCTTCCCACAGCTATGATGTAAACACCATCATCAGCTCTAGGGCATAGTCAGTGACCTGAGGCTCAGCAGCTCTAGCAAGTCACCCAGAGTCACATATTCCAGGAACATAGAATTTGAACATCCATAAAAGACCACACAATCTCACCCTCCTGAGACACATCTCAGAAATACTCCCTGCGAGTGTACATACACTTCCATCTAGCTGGAAGGTCTGCCATGCCCCCTCGTCCACATGCCAAAGGGACACCTCCTGCCTTGCAAAGTTTGCATTAGGTATAAACTCCAGGCCTCCCCAGTTCACTGTGGGTGAAAGGATGATTAAGGAAGCAGGCTCTGGTGGTCAGTGTACTGGGTGTTGACTTTGGCTACTTAGGAGCTCTGTGACCTTTGGCAGGTATGGGGCTAATTTGAAACATAGCCTCTCCATGTACTCAGAAGACAGAGGGCTGCCTGGTCAGCAGCCATAAGGAAGGCAGGGAACTAAGGGCTCTCGGCAGTGCCTGCTCCCATGGACATTATTTGCTTAATCCATCTGAGAAGGCGGCTATTCCCCCAATGAGATAACCCCTCTCTCTGCTTGTGCGTATAAAACATTGCCTCTTCTTAGCTGGGTGCAGTATTTTGGAGCTCAGACAAGCCGCCATTGGAGCTCCCCTGCCTCATGTGTAATAAACGGCATGTCTGACCCCTTTGGTCCTGCCTACTTGTAGTTTTTTGGAACATCCAAAGCCCAAGTGCAAGTCCCAGGCCTGGAGCTCCTGTGTTACAGCAGGCCTCAAGTTCCTTGTCTATACAGCAGAAATAAAAAGAAACTAACTCTGAGGAGGTGGGGATAACTCTGCCTCGGCACAGAGTAAGCGCTAAATGAAGGCTTTTAGTGGTTATTTTTCCTCTTTGCTCCCAGAACACTCTGGAAACAAACAAAAAAAACCCAAACAAATGAGACCCCATTTCTGCTTTTGTAACTGTACCAGAATCTGTACAAAGGATTTCAGAAGATGGGCAGGTGGGGGCAGGGAATACTTTATCTAGAATTAGCAAGGCCAGGGAAAGGCCCTTCTAAGAAGTGACAGTGGTACAGAGGTGGGAAGGAAGAGGCAGCCCTGTGGAGATCCGGAGGTGGTTTTCCAGGCTGAGGAAACTGCACGGGCAAAGCCCAGGAAGTGAGAAAGAGAGTAGAATGTTCCAAGACAGCTTAGCTGGAGAGCAGTGAGCAAGGAGAAACAGAAAGAGAACAGAAGGGGAAGGGGCAGAACTAGGTGGAGATGAAGTAGAGCCTTGTGGGCCATGGCAGAAGTGTGACAGCAGTCCCTGGAGAGGAGTTATTCACTCATTAACCACAATGGAGTGCTGGTCACAGGCCCTGTACTGTTCTAGGCCTGAGGATAAAGCAGAGAACAGGAGTCTAGGACCCAGGTTCCCAAGAAGGAATGCAAAATACTATCTTGAATAGCCTTAAGGAATCTACAGACAACAAAGCAATGAGGGCATCAGGGATTGGGATGACTTTAAATGGGGTGAGTAGAGAAGGCCTCTTTAAGGAGGGAACACTGGAGGGAGCATGAAATGAAGTGAGAAAGAGAACCACATAGACAAATAAACAAGACAGGTCCTGACAGTGATTAGGGTTATGACAAAAGTGAATAGGATGCCACGCTAGAGAGCAATCCAGGGCTGTCATGTGTTTATATCTAAAAAGACACAACACTCCTGCACATCATCATTACTGATGTTGATATGAGAAACGTCCAAACTGGTAGAGAAGTTTTAGAAGAGTTTATTTGAACCAAATTGGCAACATTGCCAAGAAGATCTCAAATACTCCAGAGAATGCCAGTTTAGCAGTTTCTTTTTATACATGTAGAATTAGAGAGAAGTAAAGATTTCACAAAGGTGGGAGACGCTACTAAACAAGATCATGTGGTCCCTTGTGGGTGGTTACGACATCCAGGGGTCTGGAAAAGAGCACTGCTCCTGGCATTTCAAAGGTGTATTAAACTAGAAGCACAAGAACAATGGAAGGGTTTGCTTAAGGCAAAGATAAACCTTTTACTAAGGAAGTTATATGCCTGTGGCATGCCTACACCACGACCTGCCCAGTTAGGAATTTGTGATCAGATCATCCAGTGAGGTGACTTTCAGTCACTGATTTATTATAGCACCACTTAGTTCATTCACACTGAATATGTAATGGATTTGCTTTTCACATGTGTCTTAAACACGTAGATTGATTCACTGTTGTCAGTAGCATGTCAACCCCATTTGCAAGATGTCAATTGCCAAAGATGAATTTAGGAGACTTCTTGGCTCTCAGCCCGACCTGTGATGTTCAGTGTTTCAGCAGAAGAGCAGCAACTCCAAAAGTGTTTTTCCCATCCACCTTTCCCCTCGGGCTATCCACCTCCCACTCCACTCATCACTTTGTAGAGGCCAGAGCCCAGGAAGGCCCAAAGGCTGTGGGCGCCAGGGCCTGGATGGTCTGGCTGTGATCCAAGGTCTGGCTGTTATCGAAGGCCTGGCTGATCCAAGGCCTGACTGGCCCAAGGCCTGGCTGTGATCCAGACCCTCGGCTAGGAATAGGACCCCAGATTTAGAAAATATGTAAACATACTTCAGTTTATTGTATTACGCATGTGTGGCTGAATACCACTTTTGTACTCTGCTATGTGAGGAGCCATGTGGTCCCCTGGAGAGCATAAGTGCGTGCAATACTATGCACCCCCTGCAACAGACTGCACTTCCCAATGGAAGTGTGCTCCGCACAATAAAGTTGGCACTTGCCGTTTCATTCTCATGTCGGCCTCTTGTGCATTCCTCCAACTGGGCCTCTCACCACCTAAACCTTCCCTTTTTAATCAGCAATGGCGCTGACACTTGGCATAGCCGATATGATCTGCTCAACCCTGACAAAGGTGAGATTCTTCTTGGGGTGAAGCCTTAAGATCAACGCGGGCTATGGCAAGAGTACAGAAAATGATGCACCCTGGGCTGTGCTGGGGGACAGACACATAGTAACACCAGTGTCCTCTCCAGTTCCCTCAACCAAGAGGAAACAATTGTTAATACTCCCATTTTATACCTGAGGAAATACAGACTAACGATAATGAGTGGACTCAGACAAGGCCCTGAGGTCTCTGCACTCAGCAGCTCATGTTCCACCCAGCGAGAAGGTTTACGCAGATGGAGTGTATTGAAAAGATTCTGAGAAGCTACATTTCTTCCTTCCACTCCTCGAACGGGTGATTGCTAGAAAATAGAACCTCTCCATGCAAACTCCATCCTGGACTGCCATGGGCTGCCAGTGATCCATGCCAGGACTCCCAGATCCAAGGGCAGCAAGGGGAGGGTGAAGACTCCCCTAAGTAAAACCAGCTCCCACTGTCGGGGAGTGTTGGGTGAGGGGTCTGACAAAACGAAATGGATGCAGTCAGGCTCCCTCCCAGCAAGCCCGGCGGTTTCCCGAGGGCCTTAGCTACGGCGTCCTATGTAACCTTAGATACAGCGTCCTGTACAACCTATAGACCGCATGCGCACTGTGATTGTGATTGATTATAGGACCTGGCCTTAAGCCACTATTGTGATAAGAACAGCCCCGCCTATGCAGGCTTGGGAGCTGGAGCTCTGCTTGTGCCTTGCTGTACCCTGCCTGATATGCCTGAATAAAGCTATATCGCATCTGCCCGCAGCTCCTCCCATATTCTTCCAGCTGCCAGAACAGCGCACTTCAAGCTTTGGTATCCCAAACCTGAACAGGGCGCCAGACAGTGAAGGTAGGAGTTGGAGTGGGTAGGGACCGGGGCACCCTGCACTCACCTGCGCCAGATCCATGAGAGTTAACACGGACAAGGAAGTCCGTGTGCGGAGCAGAGCCAAGAGAGGCGGCGAGAGACACCTTCCCAAGGGCTCACGGGAAACCTCTTCCAGGTCCTACAAGGCGCAGAGGTGGCTGTTCTCTTCTCACGGTGCTTCTCTGCAAGGTGCTGAGGTGCCGCCGGTCCGGAAAAGCCGGTACGCACAGAACCTTCAGCTTTGAAGAAGAAAGTGGCCGGGGACACCGGAAATCCCACCCAACAATGCGGGACGCGAGAAACGTCCCCCTGACGGTCCCTTATTGGATGAACTATCACCGCTGCTTATCCGGCACAGACTTCTGGGTAATGTAGTTTCTCTCCTGCACGCGCAGTCAGGCGAGGTTAACTCTTTTTAATCTCTCGTGGAACAGCTACCTGAGGGGGTGGAGCGCAGGGAAATAGTGACTTTTAGAAGGGGGCAAGAACTTCCATCCTCTTAAAGGGGAGGCACCCAGGTTTATATTCAGCCCATCACAGAAAACCTTAAAGACACATGACTTCATATGCCGCTGTGGGAGAGGAAGAAAATTTTCCCTACCCTCAAGGTTCTTTTGGCTAGTCTAATAATTAAATCTACAAAAGACAGATTAACAAGAGAAAATAACCAGATTTAATACATACCTACTTTGAACAAAAAAGGGAGTATGGAGTAAATCTGATAAGCTCAGTAACCAAAGTAACCTCACAGGGTCATATGATGTGAAGTCCTGGCTGGGCAGGTCAGGGTGGGTAGTCACGCCCCAGTCCTATAACTTTTTAACAAACCTTTGAAACGCCAGAATAACTCTCTTTTACAGACCCCTGGAAGGGGTAACCACCCTCAAAGGAGCACATAATTTTTTTTTTTTTTTTTTGCCTGTATACCATTCCTATTTACTATAGATGTTAAATGTTAACTGTTAGGTAGTCAGGCATGAGCAATAGTAGCCAAGGCCCAGCTCTGTAATCATAGAAAGGTCTCTTGAAGACCCTCCTTAAGGACCTCCCAGAAACACCTCCCTTTTAGGGTTATAAATTACCCCAAGTCCTAGAGCATGAAGGCCGTAAAAGCTGCTGGCTAAAACAGCTACAAACGCATGCGCAGAAAGTACTGCCCATAACTTCAGCCTCCTTATAGTGTAATGACTATGCCTGGAAGTTCATGAATTTAGTTATAACAGACTGAATTCTGGGTAAGTACATGCATGGTAGGCAAAGCATTCTATAGCAGCCAACTGTCAGTCAAGGTGACCTCACCTACAGATCATTTAGGACATCCCATCTTGCCCCAAATATAAACAGACCTCATTTCTGCATTGTTACAGCTCTCCTGGCTGAAAACCCACTCCTCCCTTTGGGGTGTACTGTCTTATCTCTTCATCTCCCAAATTCCACAGGGCTGCAGCCTTCCTTAGTGCAGTCCGTCTCCTTCTAAAATGTACTTTCAATAAGTCTTACTTATTCTCAATCTCGCCAACCTGTAATTCTTTGCTGTAGAATTCTTTGCTTGAGAAGAACCGAGGGACAACATACAACGCCACCATCCTCCTTCTCCTCCTCCTCCACGCTGCTGGGGCGATGCTGGATTTCACATCACCCCAGCAGTGACATTAACCATCCTGCAGTTACCAATATAAAAGATGTGTGTAACTTTCCATTTTCTTTTTATCCAATTCTAGCAATATCCTCATTTTGCTTTCTCCTGCCTCCTTAAACTACCAGTAATGGATTTCATGTAACCTTCTTTACGTTTTCTCCTTTGATTCTCTATATAAAATGAACTACAAAAGTTCCATTCTCTAGAGCATTTTCTCAATCTGTTGAGATTTTGCTTCTGTGCCAGTCCTCAGCTATAAAATTTTTCTAGAGATTTGGACAGCCCACAAGGTCTCGGTTGCCTTTAGCTCAAAATAATCTGCATACTACAGAGGCACATTTTGGGGCGATTTGTTCTGAATCCCCATAGTTCCCTCCTCTGAAATTTCCTGAGAGGTTTCACATTTCCAAAGCTGGGTTAATAGATTGTTCCTTATCTCATTAAACCAATCTCAGCCTGAGTTTAGGTCAGTTTAGTTAAATAGTTGTGTCTCCTTTCAGGAGGCAGAGGTACAGGTGGGCATCCAAAGCTAGGTCCATGGTGTAAGCAATCAAGTACTTAACAAGAGATATCTCTGTGGAAACAAAAGGAAAGCAATGGTTAATGAATGAAGCAATTATAACCCCATCTGCTGAGTTTTAAAGCAGCCAGTTAAGAAGATTTCTAGATGTCTGTCCCAAAACATCTTCAGATGGAGTGGATGCCAGAAGTTATGGTCTGATAGATTCTCCTTTTGTGCAGTTTGAATGTCTCTAATGACTTTTCTGCAAGAGGCATGAAGATGGTCCGTATATGAGCTGCTGTGGTGATTTTGATGGTATGTATCAAGTTGTCCTACTTTAGCTTGCATGGCTTTGGCAAGAGAGCAATTTTAATTCTCCATAATTCCAAGTGAAAGGATGGAAGAAAAAAAAGAAAATGTTAATTTGGAGAGTCATAGGCAGATTTTAGAGGAAATTGGAAGAACTCAGCATCCAGTTCAGTTCATAGGTAGGAAAAAAACAAAAAAAAACCACCTCAAACGACAATAAAAAGCACAAGAATCTAATATCCACAAAGGTATATTACTGAAACATAACTTTTCTCTCTAAAATCACTCTCACTTTTAATATAGATAGCCAAAGTAAGATTAATTTATTTGCAAAATAAGTCTAATTTCAATAAACTTGCCTTGAGTATGTGTATAACTCCAGCAAGAATACTAATTACTCATACTGGCTCTTTAAATCTGCTTTGCTGGAAATTTTCATACAGAATCTTCAAATTAAACTTTAAATGGCCTCTCAAAGTCAGAAAACTTGCCATCAGATATTGCCTGCAGTACCTATAGATGTGAATGAATTCCTCTCTTCTCAAGGTCTCCAAAATAGCCAGAGGTTCCTATTCCTACCTGGAAGTGACATTCTTTACTAACCCAGTAAGGCTGTTGGGAAAATTGTAAGCAAGGTATCAGGCCAATTTTTCCAAGAGGCTTTTATTGGCTTCCAGAAGTCGGTCTTAATTCCTTAAAGTTGTATGGTCATATCTGAGTCTATTCATGTCTCTCTCAAATATGATATTTCAATCAAAGCCTTGGGAATATAACCAGTCTCCAAATGTGTCCTGTTGGAAGGTGAACAGATTCTTGTTGAACTTATGCAAATAACAATATTGCCATGAAAATAAGAATACCTACTAAAAGTTTCCAAATTCTGGAGGGATTAGGTAGGGAGAAAAAGATCCATGTTTCAATGCTGCCTATAAAGGTATAATTTGCCAAATTGCTCTATGTCATAGCAAGCTTGAGAGAAAAAAAAAATTCCTCACATTTGGAGAAAACAAACAAACAAACAAACAAACATACAAACATTAAAGGACCAGCAATGTTTCAAATGAGAAGTCATAAAATTGTAATCATCCCCTCAGTTCATTTGGTCCCATATAATTAAAACTTGTTCTGCTTCCATCCAGTTTTTGCATTAGTTCTCTCAACTTGGCTTGATAATTGAGGGTGATAGGGTCAGTGATTGCAAAAAGTTTGCAAGGCTTTTTGTCAAGGTTCATATGATTTGCCCAGTGAAGTGGGTGCCTTGATCACTAGAGATTGTGGATGGTGTACCCCAAGTGGGAAACACATATTCTAACAGTTTTTTTGCCATTGTGAGGGCATTAGCCTTGTGGCAGGGGAAGGCTTCAACCCATATGGAAAACATACATGCAAAAAGAACATATTGATAACCTGTACTAAGTGGTAGTTAAATGAAGTCCAGCTTAAATATACTGTGGTGGATGAAGGAAGGCAAACATTGAAAAATGGGGTTTGCTGTGGAGCTTGTTTTGGTTTTCCCATAACCCTATTTGTTTAATTTACAGTTATAGCTTACTCTGAGAGAGGAGAGGAGGCATCTAAAAAAATGCAAATGGCTGCAGAAATAACCTACTCAGCTGGTTAAAACCACTCTCTCTTCCCCCATTCTGCCCTATGCTCTTCAGTTAACATGTTTTCCACAGCTGCATCCCCCACCTCAAGGATTCTCCAGCCCCTTCCTTATCTCTGTAGCGGTGTATGAATGTCAAGACTGTGTGGAACTGTTTGTTGTGTTACAGTTAGAGCTCAGCCTTTGGGTAAGGAACTCCCTGAGCAGGCGGGACATCAATGAGTGCTGCTCCCTGTCCGTAAGCTAGGAGTCCTGGCTCTCTGTTCAAGAATACAATAATAGTGCTGATAACACCAAGGTCTCAGACTCTACAAGACAAATGACATGTAAGATCAGGGGTCTAGAAATTCCTCCCCTGCAGCCCTCCCACCCAAAGCTCCTCCTCCCCACTCTGAGTAGGAAGGACAGGTAAAACCTCAGACAAAGGAATCATGTGCCCCTGCAAAGGTATATAAACTGTAATAAATCCAACTAGAGTGAGCTTGTGCATGGAGTTGTTAACCCCACATGCTCCACTGGCCTAATAAATTCTCCGTCCTCTAAACAAAGTTGTCTGAGCATCAGAATTCCTCCGTCGGGTGTCGCTTCCTGCAACAAATCTATCCCAGAAGTTTATCGCCACTTCACCACTTATTTTACAATGCTTTCCATGCAATTTAACACACCAAATAAGTCTAATTAGTTTAAAATTTCTTTTTTATGAAGAAGGATTATAAATCTTTTGAGATGTTCTAGGGACCCTGTGGAAAACCTCAGTTATTCCCAGGTTAACACTTTTTATTTGAATTCTGGGAAGTTTGTCAAAATATATCAAAAGGTTTAGACATTTGACTAAAAAGGATCATGTCCTTTTGAAACAGTACTTAATTATCTATTTAACAAAATGACAATAGAAGACTTCAAAGATGAATATAAAGGTTACATAATTGTTAGCAAAATTTAGTTCTTACTGTTGAGGATACTGAGTTTTCTGAAGTAATCAAGGACATGACAAGACAACACAGAACACAAAAAATTATTTTGATAAAGATGAAATCTTTGCTTTCAAGCCAGAAAGCTTTTTCACAATATCTTATCAGTAGCAGGCCAATAGTCCAAGAAAACTTCGTCCTTTTAACAGATGAAAGAATATTAAGTTTTAGTAATTTTGATATTTTTGGGGTTAACACAAAACATAGCTCCTTCACTTACTCAGAAGACCAAAAGGACTGCTAAGTCAGTAGCCCCAAGGAGAACAGTGGACAGCGACACAGGGCTCTCTCCACAGTGCCTGCTCACAAGGACATTCTCTGCTGCTCCCATGGGAACTCTCTGCTCCTTTGGTTGTTCCCATGGATATTATCTGCTTGCTCTGCTGGAGGAGCCGGCTGGTCTGCCATTCTCATGGACACTATCTGCAAACTGCCCCTGCTTGGGGATAAAACATTGCTTGCCTTTGGCCTGCTGTCTTTTCCTGCAGATCCAACCGACCAAATGCTGAAGCTTCTCTGTATCGTTAGTAATAAATAGCATGTCTCACTCACTCCTCTGGTCCTTCTGGTGGATCCTGGCCTGGAGCTCCTGCATTACAATTGGCGTAGCTGGAAGGATGTTCCAAAAAATACCCTGGGTAAGTCAACCTTAGGTAGAAACATGTCGGGGGAACTCTGCGAAGGGGATCTTGAGTCTGCGGGGGGTGGAGTGGGGGGGGAATCCTGAGTCTGCCAGAGGAAATCCCTAGTCTACTGGGGGGAATCCTGGGTGAGAGTCAGCAGAGTGGGGCTGGGAATCCCGATGCCAGGGGGAACCCAGGGGAAGGACTCTGGGTCCATGACATTTGAGGTGGCAAGTCTTGTAGATTCTTGGGGCTTATCCAGGAAATGAGGTGACATCCCCAATATGCCTATGGGCCTCTTACAGATTCTACTGAAAGTGGGGGAGTATTGTTCTTTAAAAAAGGAGTTGCAGGCCATGGCAGCCACAGTGGGTTGGACCCCTCAGCAGGCGCTGTGAAGGCTATTACTAAACAGTGGCAGGCTGAAGAGAATAAAAACCCTAGAAGAAGAAGTAAAGTTAGAAAGAGACAAGCAAGTCACACAGGCTAAAAACAAGGATATTCTGGGGCAGCAGTTAGAACAGACTAGCCTGCCGCTTTGCGAGAATGTGGGGCGAAAGCTAATGAGGGCTCAAATACGTGCAGTCACTGCATGTCTGAATGGAACTCCAGAGTGGGTCGCCACAGTGGAAAGTGAATCGAAGTCAGATTCACTTTCAAGAGGAGGCCACAGGTACATCTTGGGCTCTTCCAGTTATAGTCCCAAATTAAAGATTCAACAGGAACGCTTAGAAGGCCAGGACCTAGGGAAACTGCCTCTTCCCTTGAAATGTCTACACACGTCCACCCCACCACATACATCTGCAGAGCTGGTAGAACTGGTTGCTAAGTTCCACCAGAAAATATAAGAGTCTACTGTGAGATGGCTGTGCCGTCTCTAGGACACTGGGGTGGATGGCATAATACTGTCTGGGGATGAATTGACCCTATGGCCTCTGTCACCACCCATGCTTCCTTGTGCCAATGCATACATGGGGCAATTCAATATGCAGAAAACATGAGGTCGCTGAATTAGCTCATGGTGGGTTGCCGCTCAGTGTGGCCAAATGAGGGGGATCTGCCAATGGCCCAGCTGTGCTGGACGTCTATGCCTGAGCTACAAATGTTCCTCAGGGAGATGGGAACGCAGCATGCTATTTACATCAAGCCATTTGGGGGACTCGATGTGGTGTCATTTACTGCAGCATCATCTAAACGGCCCCACAAGCCTATTATGAAGCTTTGGTGTGCATCCTGTCCACCCTAATGGGAAGAACAGCCCAGGTGGCAGCACAGACTATTGCTGGTTTGGGAGAAATTGATCTGGCCAGACAGAAATGAGGGATCCAACAGGTCCAGAGGAAAGAAAGGGGATCTACTGTAAGTGTACAGGCAGAAGGTAAAGGCAGCCTGGTAAAGGTGACCAGAAAACAACTGTGGATGGATCGGATAAGGGCTGGCACTGATTCTAAAAGAATTGATAAGCAACCTAATGCAATGTTGGTGGCCCTATGGTGGCAGATTATCAGAGCAAAAATTCCAACCCCTGCCTGACTGACAGGTGACTTAGCTGCACCCTGGACCCATTTAGCCCTCAGCCCCTTGCCCAGTTGAACTGTTAGAGGACCAGGACCCACTTGAATTAAAGAGACAGAGGGCCTATCCAGAAGACAACCCCTGTTTGGCTAGGGGCATGGCCAAAGTCTCCAGCAATGTGGGAGGAGGGTGCCACAGGAGACTAGAGGCCTCATGTGGAGATCTCCATCTACTGGTCCTCCACAATGTTCAATGCATGTTAGCCTTAGCTGATAGTGGGGCCGAATATACCCTGATCATGGTAACCCTGAAAAGTTTCAGGGGCTCCTTTCCACAGTTGATGGGTATGGAGGATGGTTGATTCGGGCAAAACAAGTGGTCCTCTCCTTGGCTATTGGAAGACTTCATCCCACAGCCATACTAAGTTCATATCTCCCCTGGGCCAGAACACATCCTGGGGATAGATGTGCTTGCTGGCTGCACTTGCAGGCAATAGAAGGCAAATTCCAGCTGAGGATTCATGTCATAAAAGCCATCCTCTGAGGTTATGTATGCCACCCCTAGGTGGTCCTCTTGGTGCCACGTCAAGTGGTAGCTGTGAAGCAGTACTGGACACCCAGAGGACATAAGGAAATAGGAGAAATCATCCAAGAACTGGCCAAGGTGGAAATTATCCATTGAGCACACAGTCACTACAAACACCCCCATGCGGCCAGTGCATAAGCCAGGAGAATCCCGATGCATGACTATGGACCATAGAGAACTAAACAAAGTGGTCCTGCCTCTTTTCTCTGCTGTACCCAATGTCACCACCATTACAGACACTTTAAGTGTGGAATTGGGAACTCACCACTTTGTGCTAGACTTGGCTAATGGATTTTTCCCCTTAGACATTCACCCAGACAGTCAGGATCAATTTGACTTCACCTGGGAAGGATGGCAATGGATCTTCATTATTCTACGGATAGGGTATCTCCATAGCTCTGCTATCTGACATGGCTGAGGACTTGACCGACTGGACTAAACCCTTCATCGTACAATTGTACCATTATATTGATGATGTCATGCTAACCTCTGATCCTCTTTCAGACTTGCAGTAAGTAGCCCCAACATTGGTAACACATTTGCAGGGGAAAGGATGGGCCATCAATGAAAGCAAGTTGCAAAGCCC
This sequence comes from Eidolon dupreanum, assembly GCA_028627145.1. Taxonomy (NCBI): domain Eukaryota; kingdom Metazoa; phylum Chordata; class Mammalia; order Chiroptera; family Pteropodidae; genus Eidolon; species Eidolon dupreanum. The sequence goes on along the minus strand of CM053508.1, from coordinate 101,327,483 downwards.
TGGCTTGTCTGTCAAATTCTTGGGGGTTTTCTGGTCAGGTAAGAAAAGGGTGATACCCACGGCAGTGATAAATAAGATTCAGGCTTTTCCTCTATCCACCACAGTTAAACACCTGCAGGGGTCTCTTGGGACATTGGAGGGTTTTCATCTCATACCTAGCACAGCTGATATGTCCCCTTTATTGTCTGATTTGCAAGGGGGCCACCTGGAACTGGTGGGAGGAACAACAGACAACCTTCATGGCTGCCAAGAAAGTGGTGGGGACAGTACAAGCAATAGGCATCACTGATCACACATGCCTGTGAGAATTAGATATACATGTCACCCCAGATAGCTATACACGGGGACTCTGGCAATGGCAGGAATGAACATGTGTCCCCCTTTGTTTTGGTCCCAACTCTGGTAAGGTGCAGAGAAGTGAAAGAGCCCCATTGAACAACAAATCAATGCCACGTTTCAAGCTCTTTTGGCCATCAAGGACTTAACTGGGCCCACTGAAGTGGCGGTGAAGACCACTTACCCCATTGAGGGGTGGATTCATGATGTGGCCACCAGGCCCAAAAGTTCGATGGCCCAGTGCTCCACCCCAGCAAAGTGGAGTGCATACCTGCTACAGCACAGTAAGCTCTTCAGTAGCCTGTTGATCCATGAACTAAGCCTCTAGGGCCAGTACTCTACCAAGCCCTAGCCACACCCAGGCATATTCTGGATGTGCTGGAATCCACTATCTGAGAGGTGAAACCCCCTATTCTGTAAGACGCCTGGTACACTGATGGCTCCTGCAGGGGCTAGCTACCCTCGTTGTGAGCCATTGCCTACCAGCAGGTGACAGACAGTAGTACATGGATAAATGAGGTGACAGGACACAGTAGCCAATGGGCCAAGTTACATGCTGCTTGACTTGTAATAGCCAATGAGAACGACACTCTAACCATCTGCACTGATAGCTGAGATGTGTACCATGGGCTAACTTTGTGGCTACCCTGGCTGTAGGCTGATCACTGGCAAGTGGCCCAGAGGCCCCTCTGTGGCCAAGAAATGTGGCAGACCTTTATTGTCTTAGTCAGCAGAAGACTATCATATTATACCATGTGAATAGACACCAACCTTTGCGATGCCCAAACAATGCAGAAGCAGATGAGTTGGCTTGCATACGATGGTTGGAGGAAGCCCCTGAGGAAAACACAGCAGCTTGGCTACACTGGAAGATGAAATATGCCAATCAATGAAACCTTTGGGAGATAATGAAGGCATGGGGTCTCCCCTTCATCTTGCTGATGCCAGTCCTGTCCAATCTGTGTAGAAAGGCAGCCTTGCTGGCTGCCCCAAACATCTGGAGGCCTCTGAAGGGGAGACACTCCCCTGACTTGGTGGCAAATAGACTACATCAGACCCTTGTCTATGTCAGAAGGAGCCCGGTACACTCTTACCTGTGTTGACACAAGAATGGGGATAATGCAGGCATACCCCTCCAGAAAGGCCAACCAGCGAGCCACCATTTGTGGTCTGAAAGAGTCGTGTGCTTCCTATGCTACACCAGAAGTGACTGAAAGTGACCATATCATTGTACACCAAGTGCAACAATGGGCAGATGACATGGGCATTGACTCTCATTTCCACCTGCCCTACAATACAATGTGAGACTCATTGAGCTCTACAACAGCTTTCAGAAGCAACACTAAAACAGATACTCATTCCTGAGCAGGTTGGTCCACCCACCTGTCTGATGCCTTTTGGGTTATGAATGAATGACTGTGAGCTCAATTGGGATCGCCCCTAAGCCTCCTCAGGAGGCCCTGGGCTGCTCCAGTATGCCTACAGATCTGGACCGTGGATTCCACCACACACCCTGGAGTGGGCGAGCAAACAACCTGCTTTTGCCAGCCCCCCAGGACATACTCCTGGGCAAAAAAAAAAAAAAAATTGTTTTGGCCTTGGATAGTGCAGATAGGACCCCAATGGTGTTCTGTGGTGGCTCCCTGTGGGGAAGGTTGAGACAAGGGCTTGACCTTATGACTGAGGTCACTGCCTTTTGGCCTTTGTGTCTTATTTGTCATAACCCAGGTGTATAAACTATTACGAAGGGCACATACATCGCTTTCCTTTGACAGGTATGGACTCCCCCCACAAGTAATTTTCCTGGATTCCTGGGGGCCAGGACTGGACCAGGCATGATTACTTGTCTGGGACAGGCCCCCATTATTGTTACTCTTCTCACCCAGGACCAGATGGTGGCATGCGTCCGCCCAAATGAGCAGGACTTATCTCTCCTGGTACTCCTTAAGCACTTGTCATATCATCCTTAGTCTTGTTGCAGTCAATGCTCTTCTGCTGTGGGCTGGCATAATGGCAGCAGTGAGCAACCACTCCGTTGGGTCTGCACAAAATTTCCAAAAATGGCTCCAGCCAACCTCTCCTGATGGATAGAACCGGCTGACGCCCCACCTGGGAATGGCTGCATGACTGGAGCAGCACAGATGTGACCTGCAGCACCTCACAGCAACTTTACTACTGATTTGAAGAAACTTACCATGACTTATGACTTAACTTGGCAAAATTAAAGATCCAAAGAGGTTTTTCTAACTCTCAGTAACTTTCAAGGTCTTGCAGACGGCCAGAAATATAAATGCAGGCAATACTGCCTAAGAATGAGATAATCGAAGAAGAAAAATGGGTACTTTTAAAGATAAGTGGCTAGTCTCACAAGCCACACCCTGCACCCACTTTTTCCCCAGCCTCCTTAACACTATCAAGGGCAAATAAAAAATCTCAAATCCTCAGGGAAGAGGAAAAAATGGCATAGATGATAGAGGCTCTGTTCATCCTCCTTGCAACCAAATCAAAGTTTGTGACAAAAACAAGGAGCAAACAGCAAAGAAAATCACCTGGGACCTAGATGAACGAGCCCTACAACTAGGGAGAGAAATAAAAAATCACCCTGCAATGGTAGGAGGTAGAAAGGAATGAGGACGAGAAGCTGCTCGATCCCCAGTGGCTGAGTGGACAGAGGCCATAGCAGCGCCAGCTGCCAGCACAGACCTCTCTTAAAGGGGCCGTATCAGCAAGCAGACTTTCATGGCGACGAACTTGCTCGCTATGAGCACCAGTGCATAGTTGGCTGCGCAAGGGGCACCAGGGACTTACAGGGGTACACTGAGTTGTCAGAGGAAGGGCCGGAGGTAAGACTTTCTCCCAGGCAGAAGTGCTGGTGGTATCTATTGTTCCTCTGTTGAGCCCTCCCCCATCTCAGTGTGCGGACTCTGCCACCATAGCTGAGACATCATCAGACTGGATAAGAGATTGCTCTACCCAGAGGATTCCCTGAAACTCCAACTTGCTGATCCACCCAAGCCACATCCAAATGTAGCCTCTGTGGGTCAGGTGCCCCTTGCTGAGCAGCACCTAGACTCACCCTGGAGGCAGCTGGCCTTAGATTCTGGTGTGGCCTTTTGAGGCAACTATAAGCACAGCATCTGTCGATTGCTTGCTGAATCTTAACAGGTGGCCCCAAAGGGGCACAGGCTGGAGCTAAACTTGGCCTGCTGATCCCCTCTCAGGACTTTGCCACTGGACACCTACTTTACAAAGCTGCACTAATAAGACCTGGAGGCATGAGAGCTTTGCTTAGAAACAGACACAGAAAGGCAGCCAAAATGAGAAGACAAAGAAGGAGAAACCACGTGAGAGAACAGAACAGAGATCCAGGAATAACAGAGTCAAGCAATCTAATACATACAGAGTTCAAAACACTGGTTATAAAGATGTTCAATGAACTTAGGGGAAGTATAGATGAATTCAGTGAGAACTTCAACAAGGAGATAAAAAACATAAAAATGGAAACTATAAAAGAGAACAAGTTAGAAATGAAGAACACATTATCTGAGTTGAAAAGTATACAAAATGGAATAAACAGAGTGAATAAAGAAGAGGATCAAATAACATATAGCAGAGGATGGGAAAGCCAAGGACGCTCAATCAGAATGGCAAGAAAAAAGAAGCCAAGACTATAATAATAATTTAAGGAGCCTATTGGACACTATTAAATGTAAAAATAGCCATGTCATAGGGGTACCGAAAAACAAACAAGATGTTGAAGAGCTATTTGAAGAAATAATGATGGAAAACTTCCTTCACCTCATGAAGGAAATAAACAATCCCCGGAAGCTCGGAGAGTCCCCCAAACCAGGAACCCAAAGAGGCCTACACCAAGACACATCATAATTAAAATGCCAAAGGTTAAATACAAAGAAAAAAAATCTTAAAAACAGCAAGAGAAAAGCAGTTAGTTATCTACAAAGGAACACCCATAAGACTGGCAGCTGATGCTCAAAAGCAACCATGAAGAACAAAAGGGCTTGGCGCAAAATATTCAAGGTGATGAAGACCCAGGATCTACAACTAAGAATACTTTAGCCAGCAAAGCTATCATTTAGAGTTGAAAGACAGATAAAGAGCTTCCCAGACAAAAATAAGCTAAAGGAATTCATCAACACCAAGCCAGTATTACAGGAAATGTTGGAGGGACTTCTTTAAGAAGAAGAAACATGTATCAAAAACAGGAATAAAGAATGGTAATAACTACATTCCTGTCAACAAGTACCTCAAATGGAAAAGAATTAAGTGCTCCTACCAAAAGATAGAGTGGCTGAATGGATAAGGAAATAAGACCTCTACATATCCTGCCTACAAGAGACTCACTTCAGATTAAAAGACACACACACAGACTAAAAGGAAGGGGATGGAAAAAGATGTTGTCTTGACAAATCTAGAGGGTATTGTGCTGAATGAAATGGGTCAGATAGAGAAAGACAAATATTGCATGATTTCATGTACATGTGGAATCTAAAGAACAAAATCAAAAAGAATAACAACAAAACAGAAATAAATTCATAGATACAGAGAATATTTAGAGGGATACTAGATGAAAGGGAGGTTGGGGGGACCAACAAAAGGCAATGGGATTAAGAGGTACAAATGGGTAGTTGCAGAATAGACATGGAGATATAGACTGTAGCACGGGGAAGATGGTTAATAATGTTTCAATAAATATGTAAGGGGAAAGAGGGGTACTAGATTTAGTGGGGTATTCACTTTGAGACATATGGATTTATGATCACTATATACAACTAAAACTGGTATATTATTGTATGCCAAGTATGAGTTAAAAAACTTATTGTACAATGTAAATACAAGCAACTAATTGTCTATTTTAATAAAGACAAAAATATTCTGAAAAACAAACACACACATATGCAGGAATGCATTTAAAAGAATATTCGTCATGTGTTTAAGTAAAAATATGAGCAAAAAGCAAATGTTCATCAAAAAGAGACTAAATTTGTTACTGTTATAATTACTAATATGGAACACTGGATAGTCTAATGGCAGTGTAGGTTGTATGTTGCTAATATTGCAAGACATTCACAATGGATTGAGTGAAAAAATATGACAGTATACATAATAAATCCATACTTGTTAATAAATGATACTTTTCTCTCAATGTATTACCATGTTGTCACTTTCATAGGTAAATAGAATGAATTTTTTTAAAATTTTGCAGTAGTGTTTACTGAACTTTTAAAAAAAATAGTGACACTTTCCCTCCATCCACTTTTTGCCCAAGACTAACATACATTCTGGAACTCATCTCTCCTAAGCCATTTTTTTAAAAGAGAAATTATACAAAATCAACAAGTAGGGAGAACTTGAGCCCTCTACTTATTAACCTATGAGAGCATTTTCAGGTTTAGAGTTTAAATAAAGTCCCTTCCGATAGAAATAAAGCAATGTTTATTCCAATTCTTCTATGACCCAAGAGGGAGGAAAAGAATGAGATAGGCATCCTCCTCTCTATTATAAGTGAAGGGCCCTTAACACTCTGTTTCCCTCAGGGACCAAGCAACCTACCAAGCAAGGCTGCACACTAATTGGCCAAATATCTGCATACCTAACACTTACTATTGAATTCACCCTTTAGTCTGGTGTTTCCTGGTCACATAATCAGAGATGCTGGATGTCAGAGATCTTTAAGGATAGGAGAGAACACAAGAAGGTCTTTGCACAGGTTCTACATTGGGCATTCTGGGGTCAGATTTGGGCCAGATTGGTAATGGATAGGGCTTCAAATAGTGACAGGAGAATGGGGACTAGGTTCTTGGATTTAAGTCTTTGTCCCATAGTGGGCTATGTAGGCTCATTTCAAAGTGATAGATGGAGGATGAGCTGGGAAGAAAGACAAAGATCTCTACCAGAGGTCTCAGCCGGAGTTTCTCCTTATGGCAAATGCATGACTTTTGATGTCTCTGGAAGATAGTTCCGAACTTCCTTATTGCCTGAGTCTTGGAACAGTTTCAAGCATCAACATAAACTGGCTTTTCTTTTCCCAAGTTCGTATTCTAAAATGTGCCCTTGACCAGATAAATTTCAGTAGCAAGATCATTTATTGTAAACATTGCCTAATAGAAAAGGGAAAGATAGCAGCTCAGGGCTAGTGGAAGGGAGTGGATTCAGTATGACATGTAGAGTGTTTTCCTTTCTCCTTATTGATCTCTCCTGGCCTATTTTCTTTCTCAAGTGACTGGCATATGTGTTTGAAACTTAACCTGCCCCTCGATTTCTCCTCCTTAGTTTCTACTCATCAGAGGGCCTCTATCCTTTCTATTAATAATACAAGCATGGAGCACTCATATGCAGGAGATTCAGCTTCAAGGTAATGTTCTTTAAGAACTGGCCAGACATAGCCATTGAAACAAAAGGACTAGCCCCCCATTTAAAGTTCTTCTCACCTCTGCTCCTAGTCACATCTAGTGCTTTAATGTAGCCACCCCCTCCTATGAACTTAATCATGTTCCAAATATCTGAGGGTTCATACTGGAAAAGCTTCATAATTCCTCCAGGAAGCTCATGAGGAAAAGCAGCAACAATGAAGAATATCTATGTAAGATTTTCTGGATAGACCGAGCAGGAATTTTATGTCTTAAATTTAATTTACAGTGGTTCTAGATTGGTAGTAATCCCAGATCTTGTCTGAAAATAAAATTACATAATCTGTAGAAAAGAAAGGTACTTTCTTCCAAGGATATTGGGAAGCCCCAGAAAATTTCTTTTCAAGGAGTGACACACAAACATAATCAACCAAAATATGAAAGAGTGAAGAATTTAAAAAATAAATTGACAAAGAGATTTATAAAATCTTCAGTTATTGGTATTAAGAGATGCATATTTTGAAACAACTGTGCCTATATTACAATTATCTTTGAAAAACTGAAATAAAGAACACTCTCTTGGAAAGGGACTTATGAATGGGAGATAGATCAGAAAAATTACCCAGAATGCAATAGAGACTGAAAGGTGGAAATTATAGAGAAAGATTTAAGACATATGGAGGATAGAATGAAAAAAAACCTACCTTATAATGAATTGGAGTTTAGAAGAGGAGAGAGAAGGAATGGGGAAGTATATAAAGAGAAGAAAAATTTGCCGAGCACAGGAGGATGCACTTCACAGATTCAAGTTGCTTCACATATCCCAAACAGGAGAAAACGCAAAGAATTTCACACCCAGAAACATACAAAAAACTGGAGGAAATATATTTGGTGTCTGAAACCAGTTCAAAGCCCAGGATTCTAAGAGGAAAAAAATTCTAATTTCCTAGTCTCTGCATGCCCCTTCAAAATTTTGTATTTTTCTGTGTAATTTGTATTTTAATATTACAAAGGCCATTGTTCTAAAAGAACATTGAGCAAAAGATGTGCAATTCTGAGAGAAGGAAATACTAAAGTCAATAGACACATGAAAAGATCTTAATGTTATTAACAATAAAAAAAATGCAAATTTAACCCACAATGACCTACAATTTCACACCTAACAGACTGGCAACATTTGGAAGTTTCACAAAAACAAGTGCTGGCATTAAGAGTTGGCAACCAAAATAACTATAAATTGGTTCAACTTTGTAAAACAATATCTTTGTATAACAAAGAGATGGGAATATACTTTGTACTGGCAAATCTTATTACATACTCTAAGCCTACAGAGGATTCTAGCTGATGCCACAATGTTTTTAAAACTACTGCTGCTATAGGGATTTAAATACCAGTCACAAGATATACAAAGGTAGAAGCAACGTCTAATGAATCTTATGCATATAAATACTTGACATATACAAGGAAATTCAGTTATACTATTTATAATTAAAAATAAGTAAAATTAAATTAAATTTTAAAAAAGTAAAGGATAATAACCCAAATATACAGCAACAGATTGCTCTGGCCTATATACATCTATGTATAGCACCGTTTGTGTGGGCTGTGCAAGGTCGGAGACTAACAAACGCTTCCAGGGTATATAAGGAGTGATTCTTCCTAGTACTATGGGTCTTTGTCCTCAAAGCGCTCATTAGAGTCAGATAATTTTGAGCCCTTCCAGAACGACAGTGTGTCATAGCGATAACGTGATTTCATGAATTTCCGGGAAGTGTTAGTCCACATATAACATTGTTGTGACAGCCTGGACACAGGACATCCTGGGAAATGCAGTCCAGGGCAAGTGGGCACCAAATGCTTAAGGCCAATAGCAGCTAGTCAGCGAGGCAGCGGGGCTTTAGATGAGAGGAACCCTTCTGCGGGTAGAGGCCAGTTCTTGTGCAGCAGCAACCATGGTTGCCCAAATTCGGACAGGAGAACGCACGAACGAGCAGACGAATAACCCGAAGACCTTTAGTCCGCATAATTTTCTAGGAAGTGTAGTTTCGTGGTTTGGACACCATTGTCTTTACAACGCAAGTAGAGGGTGGCAGGGTTCAACACAGGTGACCGTCGTTCTGAAACTCTGCACCCATGTCCTGGTAAGCCACTCTGCCCGATCGCTCTAGGAAGGGTAGTTTCTTAGAAAGCCCAGGCGGTTCTCGCGATGCTCCGAGATCGCGCGCAGTCGCATAGGCTTCTGGGAAGTGTGGTTTTGAAGACGCGTAGGTACTGGTGAATTGTGTCCCTGACACCCAAGAGTCTTGAGAAATCCCGCTTTGGTGTGGGCTCCGCCCTCGGTGCACTCCGCGGTAGTCTCGTGCCAGGCGGCGGTATTTTCCGTCCTGGAAGCTGGAAGGAGTCTGGGCAGTGCAGTTCCCAGCGGCCATTGTCAGCTCGCAGCGACCCGGCGCGTTCCGTACGCGGTGGTGTCCGCTCTGGACGTCTTTGCCCGGGCCTCGGGCCGGCTGAGGATTCGGGCAAGTGTGGGTCCTGGGTGGGCGGCCGGGGCCGGGTGGTTTGCACGGCCTCCAGACCTTGCTGGTCCCAGGGTCTACCCTGCTGTGTGAACCCAGGCAGGGCCATAGCTTTCTGGGCCTCTCTGTCCTGCTCTGCAAAAGGGGCATCAGGACGGCGCTTACTTCGTAGAGCTTCGCCAAAAGAAAATGGGCAAGTAGGTGTACACAGTACGCACTGAAAGAAAATGCCATCTACAGTTGTTTTCGTTAGCCAGTCATAAAGCTGACGCTTTCCAGTTGTATCAGCTTGAACAACAAGTTGCTTCAATATCGCCAAGTTTCAGTTTTCTCATCGTTTAAAAAGGAAATCTGGAATAATGTGATTGCCCATCATGCACGGAATGGTGAAGATTGAACGAGCTCATTATTTAACATTATTACTACTGTTGCTTTATGAGTTTGTCTCTTAATGTATATAAAAGTTGATTTACCAGGTGGCACCTGGTAAATGGTTATGTCATGCCAGGAACACTCTAAGTCCAGGGAAAGATTGGAATCCTAGAAAATGATTCTCATTTTGCTTTTCCATCAGGCATGTCACAGAGCTGCAAGATAGCCTGATTTTCGTGACTGCTTTTTCTTGTTCTTGATCTGCCTTCTCAGGACACTGCTCTTCTGTAAGACAAGAGCCTGGAAAGAGGACTATATTGACTACTGGAAATTGCAAAATCATGTTCCAGGTAAGTCGGTATGTCCCCAGATCCTCCTGGAACACCTTATCAGGATTTTTGAGTGTTTGCTTTGCTTCTCTACCAGTTCACAACTAACAAAGTCCTTTTAGGGATTGGATCCATGATTCATCATTTCATTATAACAAAGGATGGAGCCCACAGAAGAACTCCAAAATACTATCGTCTTTCAGTTTCTCCTCTTTTCTGCCAGTTTTCTACTAGAAGCCTTTTTAGAGTCTTGAGCAAAACTTTAAAATTACAATTCAAAATTCAAGTTTGGAGTTTTAGGTTATTTGCTTTATAGTTGTCAGAGCTCTATCGTGTAGTCTCAATGGTATATCAATCTTTTCAGTTGTTAAAGTGATGTTTGGAGTCATCTTAATTCCTCCCTTTCTCTTATAACTCACATTCAGACACTCTAGTTGGTTCTAAAATATATACAGGATATAAACAGAATCTGATCATTGTTTACCCCATCACCGCCACCACCACCACTGCCACCCTGATCTGAGCAACCTAGATTATTGCAGTAGTGGGATTCTCTGCTTCTGCCCTTGACTCTCTTTAGTCTCTTCTCAATACAGCTGTCACAGCGATGCTCTTGTTATATAAATCCTGTTATTTCTAAGCTTAAAATCGTTTACTGGCCCTAACTCAGAATAGAAGTCAGAGTTCTGTAGTGACTGAAAAAGCTTTGTACATTTAGGCTATTACCTCTCTGATATCATCTTTCTTCTCTGTCTCCTTGTTCCCTGTAGGCTCCAGCCACACTGGCTACTGCCTCCAGGCCTTGGAAGTTGCTGTCCCATCTGCTTGGAGTATGCTTTCCCTAGATGTGCACAAACTTGCATTCTTACTTTCTTTGTGTCTTTACTCAATGGGTCTTTTTCAGTAAAGCTTCCCAGAACACCTATTTAAAATTGTCAGTCAACTTCTTTGAACTGTCACTTCCACTCCATCACTGTTCTGCTGTTTGTCATAGTGCTTATCACTCACTAGCTGATAGACTATATGTTTAGTATATTAATATGCTCATTATTTGTCTGCTCCCACTGGGAGGGATTTTTTTCTTTATTATTAACCCAAGGTGGTAATTGGCACAAAACAGATGCTTAGTAAATAGTTCTTGAGTGAATGAGTGATGAAAAAATCATGGGCAGAATCATGGGGTGGAAAATGAAGCCTGCACAGGACAAGGTATGAGTGGCAGATATGCGTGTTGGGCCAGGTCTGGTTTCTTGGGAGTTTTAGATAATTAGAATTGAAAAAACTTTTTTTTTTTTTTAAAGTAAAAGCTAAAGTGAACTGACTGCCAAAATCATTCATTGATTCATTCCCTGCACATTTATTAAAATTCTTCCTGTTAGGAAGAATTTTACGTAGTTCTGGGTGTACACTGACATGCAAGACCTCATGTGCAGCACTGTTTAAGAGACTTTTCTACAGTGGTAGAAATGTTCTAAATGTATGCTGTCCAGTATGGTAGCCACCAGCCTAATGTGACTATGGTGACTATTGAGTACTTTAACTATGACCAGAGTGACAGAGGAACCGAATTTTAAATTTTATTTATTTATTTTTTTATTAATTCCCTCTTTAATTCCCTCCGCTCCACCCCGGCACTTCTACCCCTGACCCATGGATGTTGCCGTTTCCCCTTCAGAGAACTGGATCTCTGAAGGCGAGGCATTTCCTATCCCCTCCATGCGCTTATGGCACACACCTGGGGCCTGGTGGACCTGGGGCCTGGTGGACCTGGGGCCTGGTGCACCCGGGGCCCGGTGTACCTGGTGTATGGTCCATAGCTCCATCTGGGGCGCGAACCCAGGACCTTCTGTGTGTAAAACAGATGTGCTAACCGCTACACTATGGAGCCACCCCAATATTTATTTTTTATTTAAATTTATATAGCCAAATGTGGCTAGTGGCTACTGTATCGAGTGGCATAGGATTGGCAGAAAAGTAAGAAAGCATAAGAAATTAAGATAGGTACTAGGACAAATGTCCTGAATTCTTCTGAGGACAAAGATGAATGAACATCCCTGGCTGCCCAGGCAATTGAAGGGGAAGAAAGAAGAGAAGCATCTGTGGAGAAGCAGGGCTGGAAAACCACTGGTTTTGGTGGCCCGTAGTACCTGGGAGGCAGAGGTGGAAGCGAAGTTATACTGAACTGAGAGAACACCTTGAGCACAGGTAGAGATGCCTAAGAGAGTCTTTGAAGGAACTGCAGTCGTTCTCAAATGTGAAATTTTGTTCCCCTTGACCCTACCCATAGGGCACATTTGGTAATATTTAGAGATATATTTGGTTGTCACAACCATGTTGGGGGAGGAGGGAAGTTGCTACTAACATCTAATGGATAGAGGCTAAGGATGCTGCTAAATACCCTACAATGCACAGGACAGCTCTCCACAAATAAGAATTATCCAGCCTAAAATATCAAAGTGTCAAGGTTGAGAAACCATGATCTAAATAAAGAGCAAAGAGTATTAATGAGATTATGTGAGTTTTCTTCTCTAGACTTTTAATACAGTGCCATTCATTAATGTGTTCAAAACTTAAAATATGAAATATCTTTGCATTGGTGGAATAAAACATAGTGTTTTATGCATTTAATATAGTGTTGGCAAGAGTAAATACAAATGGAAAAAATAATTTTCCCTGGTTCCAAAAGGGAAAAAAGAACTTCTTTCCCTTAGAGTATTTCCTTGAGAAAAATCTGTAATTGTAAATCTTTTCCCTGTCCCCTTGAGATGCTCATAATCTTCAAAGGAAAATAAGCCTCTGCCAAATTTACAAGGCAGTAAAGTCTTTCTTAGGGCCTTGGATCCATCTCTTTGAAATGCAAACAAAAAGGAAGATGTACCATTAATTACCTATGTGGGAGTTGAGCCTAGGCTCCTGGCTCCAAGTTCTAACTACCTGCTTGTCATAATGATAGGAGAAGTTTTATTTTTCTTATTGCGAGGTGAATTTAGGATGAACTATGTGTAGCAAATGATGCTATCAAATCTTCTTAGTGGAGGACAGGTTATTTCTTTTGAAAGCATATATGTAATGGATTCTATCTGCCCGGCTTTATGAAAGGATGAGATTTCTTTCTGTCCTTAGAATCTGGTTAGTGGTTGCCTGTCAAGTGCCTTATAGTCTGGTTTAATGCTTATTCAACAATAAAACCTGTCTCATTTCTACATCATAGAGAGGATTTTCTGCTTTGCATATGTGGCTTTAAATTACCTAGTGAAGGTAAATTTCTACTTTGAAACAAAAGACTAGTATCACTGGTAAACATGCATGCAAAATATCCCAATAAAGTAATAGAATATTGAATCAACTATTCGTGGGTGAAAATTTACCATAGCCAAACAATATCTATTTCACCAATGAAAGATAGTAGTAATGCCATTTTACATGCATACATTTTTACACATAATTTGACTAGTCAGTAAGCTATTATTGAACATTGAAGCTTTTTCTAAAGTTTTGCTATTTTAAATAATACCATGAATGGGTACTATTGAGGAGAAATCTATTACTTTAGAAATCCATCCTTTTATTCTTTACCTTTATTTTAAGGTCCTTCTCAAGGTCTGCCTATGGCATGAAACCATCCTCCAGTCTTCTTGTCCGGGGGGGGAGGTCACAAATTATTTTAATTATAGATTGATTATTAATACAAGGTTTAAGTATATACTGTAAATGTTTTTCTTTTTGTTTATCTCATATAAAAAAAGGTCTTTTTTCTGAACTCATTGGATTCTTTTTTTTTTTAACCATAGTGGATCATCATTTTATTATTTACCTAGCATGTAGCTATAAAAAACACTACTAAACACTTGACTATGTGCTGTCAAATATTGAATGCTGGTTTAACATTTTTTTATAATTCTGTTCCCTGACAGAATTAACCCTCCTGAAGCAAAGCCCTTATATTTGTCTCTCACCCTTATTGTACAACAATGCCAAGAACATAATTATCCAATTATTACTTAACTTAGATCAGGGTTCTGATTACCGTCACAACTGCTGGATCTTACTCTCTTTCTTCAACCAGGGTAATTTTACCCCGTCCAGTGACAGAAGAGGCCTGGGCTATGGGTGAGCCTAGTATGTTTGCTGTTTCAGGTAACATTTAGTGATGTGGCCATAGACTTCTCTCATGAAGAGTGGGGATGGCTAGATTCTGCTCAGAGGAATTTATACAAGGATGTGATGGTCCAGAATTATGAGAATCTGGTCTCTCTAGGTAAGCATCTCTCTCTCTCCACCTCAGTAGGGGAGATCTCTCATTTGCCATCTCTCATTCAGGAGATCTCTGAATTAATGGAGACCCTCCTGAGTAAATGGCTGAATTTCTATTCCATGTTCCCAAGGAAATGTGTAGCTCTGTCGTGCCTTGCCTGAAGCTTATCTTCCCGTTTCAGTGAACATCCTTCAAACCATCCTTTGGTCCTTTTTGTAATGATGGCTTCTCCTCATTGAGGTCCACAGCTTAAACAAGTTCTATATTTTTCCTGTAAGCAGGTCTTTCTATACCTAAGCCATATGTGATCACTTTATTAGAGGATGGGAAAGAACCTTGGATGGTGGAGAAAAAACTGACAAAAGCTATGTTTCCAGGTAAGTCATGGTGAATCAGGCAAATTAGGTCTTTGTTAAAGATGCTTGTAGAAAGTGCCCAGGGGAGAAGGGGGGCATTTTAGGATGTTTTAGGGAGACTGTCTTCAGAGATTCCCAAATGTAACAAAAATGTGGGATCCTTAGCCTAGATTTCAAAATGACTATTCCTCCATCCCAAATTATTTTCTGTGTTACTCATGTCATCAAATTAAAAGTGGAGTTTTCTGCTATCATGATCATTCAAATTGTTATTTTATTTGAAACAAAATAAGGCAAATTACTCTTTTTAAGTACACTTAAAAAATATACCGACGGTTTTAGGGTAAGAAAAGCTGTTAGTTAGATAGAAAATCAGTTTTCCACTAAGGCTGAGATTCAAAGATCAAATACGAATGTAAGTGTTAAAGGAAGTAAGGAATGTATGAGACGGTCTCTAAGAACAATATTTTCTAATGTCCAATAAATAATATGATTTCACACAGATCTAATTTTAATCCAATTCCATTTCTACCATAGAAATTGCTTTTCAAGAAGTACCAAAAAAGCAGTGTTTTGCTTTCTTGATATATTTCAGGTTGGGAATCAAAATGGGAAAACAAAGAATTATCAATGAAGGAGGAGATTTGTGATTCACACCAAACGGTAATAATAGAAAAAATTATAAAAGTCATGAATTTTCAAATTTTAACAAAGACTGGGAATATATAGAGAAGTTGGAGGGGAAGCATGAAAATCAGGTAGAGCATTTCAGACCAGTGACTCTCACCTTTAAAGAAAGTCCCACTGGGGAAAGTGTTTACAAATACAATACATTTAGAAGTATCTTCCATTTAAATTTAAAGTCTTTTTTCTGAACCACAGAGAATGTCTGCTGGAGTGAAACCACATAAACATGATACATTTAAGAAGAGTTTACCGAAAAAATCACTTATAAAAAATGAGAATATCAGTGGTGGGAAGAAACTTTTGAATTCTAATGAAAATGTGGCAGCCTTCAGCCAGAGGAAATCTCTTACCCTTCACCAGACTTATAATAGAGAGAAAATCTACACATGCAGTGAATGTGGGAAAGCCTTTGGCAAACAATCAATCCTTAATCGCCATTGGAGAATTCATACAGGAGAGAAACCCTATGAATGTCGTGAATGTGGGAAGACTTTTAGCCATGGCTCATCCCTTACCCGACACCAGATAAGCCATAGTGGAGAGAAACCTTATAAATGTACTGAATGTGGAAAGGCCTTTAGCCATGTCTCCTCACTTACTAATCATCAAAGCACTCACACTGGAGAGAAACCATATGAATGTATGCACTGTGGAAAGTCTTTTAGTCGTGTTTCACATCTCATTGAACATCTGAGAATTCACACTCAAGAAAAACTCTATGAGTGTCAAATATGTGGGAAGGCCTTCATTCATAGGTCATCTCTCATTCACCATCAGAAAATTCATACTGGAGAGAAACCTTATGAATGTAGTGAATGTGGAAAAGCCTTTTGCTGTAGTTCACACCTCACTCGACATCAAAGAATTCACATGATAGAGAAACAATTCGAATGCAACAAATGTCTGAAAGTCTTCAGTAGCCTCTCATTTCTTATTCAGCATCAGAGTATTCATACTGAAGAAAAACCCTTTGAATGTCAAAAATGCAGGAAGTCCTTCAACCAGCCTGAATCACTGAATATGCATTTGAGAAATCACACTAGATCGAAACCTTATGAATGCAGTATATGTGGGAAAGCCTTCAGTCATAGGTCATCCCTGCTTCAGCATCACAGAATTCATACTGGAGAAAAACCCTATGAATGTATTAAATGTGGGAAGACCTTCAGTTGTAGTTCAAACCTTACTGTACATCAGAGAATTCATACTGGAGAAAAGCCATATAAATGTAATGAATGTGGGAAAGCTTTTAGCAAAGGCTCAAATCTTACTGCACATCAGAGAATACATAATGGAGAGAAACTCACCAGTGCAATAAATGTGGAAAAGCCTTTAGGACATATGAATCACTATACATGTGAAAAATCGTGGAAGAGATAAACTATGAATGCAGTATTTGTAATAATACACTTCATCCTCCCTGATTCAGTATCAGAAAATTTATATTGGAGAAAAGTCTTAAGAATGTGATGAATGTAGTGGGAAGGTCTTTAGCAGTGGTACAAGCCTTATTGTTCATCAGAATTCACACTGTAGAGGAATCATGAAGGCAATGAATGTGAGAATGCCTTTGGCCAGTATTAATCTCTAATTGACATAAATCACAGTATTTACTGTTACATATATGTAACAATTATGAGAAAGATTAGGCAATATGACTCATAAAACATGTATAAACATGTACAGGAGAGAAACAGTATGAATATAAAAGTTGTGGAAGGTCCTTCAGTTGAAGTGCATCCCTCATTCTACATCAGAGAACTCACACTGAAGGGAAAGCTTATGAAAGAAATGGAGCAAAATATTCACTAAGTTCTTATTTTTCTAGACATCAGAAAATTAATGCTAGAACAACCTGAAGGACGTACAAATTATGTATAAATCTTTGCAATGATGCCATTTGTAAACAGTTCCACAGGAGAGCAAACAACCATAAGTGAATATGCATTTCTTACAGCAGTAGCTTGCAATTTTACTTGAGTCCTACATAGAAATTATCTTTAGTTAATGGGCATGTGAAGATATTTAGTCACCCAGTGGATCCAGTAAATGTTATAAAGTTGGAAAATTAAAGCTGCAATAGAAATTAAAAGTGATGTGAATAAAATTCTTGGTCTATAATAAAATCGTTTGTATGTAATGAACTCTCTCACTGCGACATTAATATTTCTTGCAAAACTTCCTACTACTTTTGTTTTGAAGAATTAAGATCAGCCTTACTATAGCCTTTAATGGAAGACTAGCAAACTTATGGAAAAACAGCTTGGTCTCTGTGCTAAGAATATTGTTATTTTGATAAGGATAATTCACAGTCCACTTCCAGTTGGATTAATTCATACATTTTAAGTTTTACGAGTACTGTGAGAACATAAGAAACAACATGCTAAAAGAAATCAGAACAGGCTTAACTATGGATGTGCTTTTTAATCTGAATCCTAAAGGGTGAGTACTAATTATGTAGCTGTGTGTGAGCATACACACTCTGGGGGTCATTCTAGGCAGAACAGACAAGTTCTGTCATGTTTTCTGTCATAATCCATGTTGGACTTCTATAATCCAGTGTCTGGTTTCAAGTTTTGTAGCTTTGAGGTATTATTGCTGGCAGCATCATTTAGTAACAACAGCAGACATTTCTCCATCCCTGGATCATAGCTGTAGGGGGTTTTCCTTAGAAATTAATAGTTTAGAGCTGTCTCCATTACTTCTCCAGCCTGCCTACTACTTTTGAAACATTAATTTTCTGCAGTGCATGTCTCGAAATACTTAAGAGAATTTTTGTTTACTCCACTGAACCTTGACAGATAATTATGGTTTGTAAGGAGGATGGCTTCAAATATTCTAAGTTGTAGATAAATAGAATTGTCTTACTGGCTCCCATGGTTTCCCATCTTGGGACTAGAAGGGTAACAGATCAATGACTAGGATTATGTGGACACTTGCAGGTAAATGCCAGTTCATCTAGTTTATATTTCAGATTATGTTCTCTGGCATTTGATAATTGTCAATAAATTATTTTAAATAGGAATATTATATCACTAATATAATAATTCTGTTGTGGACTGAGTGATAGTGTTTCTGACTTTAGACAAAATGCCCTCCTACTCCAGTACATATGCTACCTTAACTGAAAACTAAGAGGTGAAGGCACATTCCATAGCAATTCTCAATAGAGATAGTTTGGAATGAAATGATACATTTTTAATATTAAGCAGAGATTTATCTTTCCTTTGATTTTTAGTCATGAGATTTATTTTCAAATTCTTGGGAATGTTGAAGGAAGAGGAAACATGGCATGATATCAAAGTTTAAGAGCTGGTATAAGTATGGTTCTCTTTCATTTATCTCTCTATATCTATATCTGTATATTTATATCTGTATATATAATTCCTCAGATTTAATTTGCTTTCACTACACAGTTTTATGCCATCTTGTTATTTTGTTATGAGAGGATGCATCCAAATACCTGTACTTTGCCACTTAAAAAGCATGAGCATACACATAATGTTTTACAACATTTTATTTAAAATGTCTTCACAGTGACACTAGAGTTTTAAATAAATAGTGAAGGTTTTAAGAAAGCAATAAGTATATTACCTTGTTATGGTAAAATATTAGGCTGAGATCATAATGTTATGATATCGATGGAAAATCATGCTCAGTCATGTCAATCATTTTTGGAGTATCTACTCTGGGCCAGATAAATAAGACATACTCGACACCTTTCAGGAGCTCAAAAGTGCATGTGCATGCACATGTGTATGTGTGTATCAAGAACATAGCCTCTGCAGCCAAGGTCCTTGGGTATATATCCAAGTTGCATGTATACAGGCTTTGTATGACTTTGGACAGATTACTTCACCATGCTTCAGTTTCCCCATCTGTAAAATGGTGATGATAACACCTATCTCATAGTATTATTATGATGGTTAAATGAGTTAACTGGCGTAAAATGCTTATGATGCCTGGCACCTCAGAAACATTCAATGAGTATTAGCTATTTTTATCAGCATTATTTATATGGCTGTCTCATCATTCTGGTCTCAAATGTTACATCTTCTAGTGGGTCTTCCTAATCACCTGTCACTCTTTTCTGCTTACTGTGTCACTCTTTATGGGGTTCTTACAAGACACTCCCATCTCCTTCCAACAAATTCTCCTTTGGTCTTTTAGCCATTTCGAGGGGGAATATATGTGTTACCCAAAATGCTCTGAGGAGACGAGCACCTTATAGAAGGTGAGATAAGAACACAGCAGGGCTGCAGGAAGGAGGGAGGGTGCCTTACAGAGGTGGTTTGGAGAAATGGCAGAATGAAGGAGGCTTCAGGTCCTCATATGGAGGAGAGGTAAGGCTTTAGCCCATGAGATGAGAAGCATGAAAGACTTCGGCATCAGTTAGTACAGGGCTGTCTGGGCTGAGTGCAGCTGCCCTCACTGTTCCTGAAAAGAGGTTACGACCATGTCACTGGAGGTTGCTGGTGCCTGGAAAGTCCAAGTAGCCTCAATCGCCTTGGACTAGTAAGGTGTGCAGAATGTTGTGCAGTCATTGGTAAAGACACTGAAAGAACCAGAGCAGATTTCATTGAGTACTTCCTGGGAGATGCTCTGTGCTGAGCATTAAGGGGGAGTCAGACACTGTCTTTAAACAGTATGCAATTTTGTTAAAGAGACAAAAACTGCCTATAAAGGAGCCACTGATAAAAGACAATGACAAGGCTGTGTGGCTTGAGAGGCACAGAAAGTAAAGAGCTCTGACATTAAAGATATTGAATAGGTAAAGAGGGTCAAATATATGGTGACAAAGGGAAACCTGACTTTGGGTGGTGAAAGCACAATGTAATATACATATGACATTGAATTGTACACTTGAAACTTACACAATTTTATTAACCGATGTCACCCCAATAAATGTAATAAAAAATAAAGATACAGAATAGGGAAAGAATCCTAATGATAACATTGTTAGTAGCAGCAGCTGAGCCTCATGGGTGTGTACCTGCACTGTATACTGTACGCTTGCATTGTATGCTGAGTATTTTCATGTATCATTCAAGAAATTATATGTTCCCAGCTCTGGACCCAAATTCTTGGGTTTGAATCAGCCTGTGAGACTGACACTTGCCCTGGTGAAGTTGCTTCATTTGTCAATCCTTCATTTTTGCATTAAAAAAAAAAAAATCTCACTCTTCCAAGTAGTTGTGAGAATTAAAAACATAATATTCATAAAGCAAACGATGGAGTGTTTGGCAGTGTAAGTTGCTGGGTAAGTTCTTTTTTTAAATGGAAAGGTAATTTTAACACTATCTCTTTGCAGATGACATGATCCTATATACAGAGAATCCCAAAGAACTCACACAAACTAATAAGGCTAATAAATGAACTAAGCAACATTGCAGGAAAAATCAATACCCCCAAATCATTTTTGAATCTATAGAACAGCAACGAACAACCTCAAAAGGAAATTAGGAAACTCATTTACAGTAGTGCCTACAAGATTATTTAGTCATGAATTTAACCAAGAAGGTGAAAGACTTGTAAGTGAAAACTGAAAAAACTGCCTGAAATTAAAGAAGACCCTAAAAAATGGAAAGATACCTCATGTTAAAAAAAAGTAAGACAAAATTGCTAAGATGTCAGTACTAATAAAGATACATATGAATTCAATGCAATCTCTATCAGAATTCCAACAGCCTTTTTTTTTTTTTTGCAGAAATGTGAAAGTCAATCCCCAAATTCATATGGAATTGCAAAAGGCCCCACATAGTCAAAACAAACCTTAAAAAGAAGAATAAAGTTTGAGGACTCATATTACCCAACTTCAAAATGTATTATAATGCTACAGTAATTACAACAGTATGGTATTAACATAACAGACATACAGACCAATGGAATAGAATAGAGAACCCAGAAATAATCCTTCACACATATGGCCAATTTTCAACAAGGATGCCAAGACCATTCAAGGAGAAAGGACAATTTCTGAAAAAACTGAAGAAAAGGCAACATTTCCTAACTCATTCTATGATGCCAGAATTGCCTTATTACCAAAATCAGACAAAGACACAAGTAACTTATAGACCAATATCCCTTATGAATATGGATGTAAAATACTAGAAATACTAGCGATAGACATATCTCCAAAGAAGACATATAAATGGCTAATAAGCACCTGAAAAAATGGTCAACGTAATTAGTCATTAAGGAAAAGCAAATCAAAACCACAGTGAGATAACCACTTCATACCACTAGGATGTCTACAATAGGAAAAAGGAATTAAGTGTTGGTGAGGTTGTGGAGAAATTGACCCTTTGAGCATTGCTTGTGGGAATATAAAATGGTATAGCCATTGTGGAAAACAGTATGGTGAGTCCTTAGGAAGCATAGAAGTACCATATTTTTCAGCAGTTCCACTTCTAGATATATATTCAAAAGAATGGAAAGCAGGGACTCAGATACTTGCTCACTAATGTTTATAGCAGCATTATTCACAAGAGCCCAAAAAGGTGAAAACAATCCAAATATCCATCAACAAATGAATGGATAAACAAAATGTGGCATATACCTATAATGGAATATCGTTCAGCCTTAAAAGGAATGGAATTTTATATTCTATGATATAGATGAAACTTGGAAATGTGAAAATTGAGATAAACCAGACACAAAAGGACAACTACTGTATGATTCTGTTTATTTGAGGTACCTAGAATAGGTAAATTCATAGAGACATAAAGTGGACTAGAGGTTACCAAGGCTTGAGCACAGGGTGTAAGGGGTGTTATTGTTTAATTGATACAGAATTTTTGTTCAGGTTGATGAAAAAGTTCTAGAAATAGATAGTGCCAGTGGATGCACAACATTGTGAATATACTTAATGCTATTAAATTGTACATATTAAAATGATTAAAATGGTAAAATTTACATATAACTTACGATAAAAAAAAAGAAAAAATACACAATACATAGTCTTCCTTGTCTTGGGAAATTAGATACTATGTCTTTGGTTCTAACAGAAGTATAGCAAAAGGGAGAAACCCAAGCAAATTATCCAAATCTCATTTCAGATATTGTATATTTCAAGGTAATTTTCAGAGTGCTACAAACCATGCCTGCTAGTATTGATCTCTTTTGGAAGTGAGCTAACCTATTTCTCTTAGAACCCACGAATAGACAAGTTAATGGAAATTACACACTAAGGTTGGAGCATTGTCAAGAAAGACAGAACAAAGTCCATTAAGTGCTCACCAGTTACACTGAGAAGAATCAGATTTCCTGGAAAGGTTGCAGGTCCAATATGTAAAGAAATGGCTTAACTGTTTGTAGTTTTAGTTCTCCTTTAAAAATTATTTTTGTAAGAATAGAAATCTCATACAAGATTACTCACCAATAATTAGTATTTGAGAAAATAACCAAGTCTGCAACCATGTTGATGACCTTTGTTTGCTAATTATGATTTAAATTTTATAATTGATATGGAAGATAGTAGCCCATTTACTGGTTGTAAATCCTGGGAGAATTAAGACAATAAGGCCCAATACATGGGTGCAGGAAATATTAGATATGTCAATTTTTATAATTGAATGAATCAGTAGTTTACATTGTGTGGTCCCTGGACCAGCAACATCAGCATCACCTGGAAACCCGGAAAGATGTAAATTCTCAGGAGACTGTTCTTGACAAAAAGGAATGTCTGAGTAAAGGCCTGGCAGTGGGACAAACTGGGTTTTAGGGAGGGAGAGATCCGTTGGGGTAGAGGTAGTTTGGGGTGGCTGGGATAGCATTTATCAAGGCAGGGAGGGGAGGGGTTGTAGCTTAAAGTATTTTTCTTGACATTATGGGTTTGGATTTCATCCTTTAAGCAAAAGGGAACCTGGATGGAAATAAAGGTACCCTCTTCATACCCCAGGGACAGCCTGGGTCATTAATAAGGGAACAAGTGCTGGGCATGGCTATGGTACACTGAAGGGTGGATTCCACCTCTAGAATAAAAGTCTCATACAGGATTACTCTAGGAGACACTGTTGCAGTCATCCAGCCTCTACTGTAGGCTTTCCCCATTTCTCACAGGAGTCCAGGCTCAGAACTATTATAAAATTGCCCAGATTCTCCATGGTGGAAATTGATTCAAACTTTTTTTTTTTTAAATAAACCCTTTGGATAGTCAAACCACACCTCAAGGCTGGAGGTGGACTCCCAGGAAGTACCTGGTTAGAGACAGAACTGATGAGCTTGGTGCTATAAGAAACCAGTTATGCTTCCATTTATCAGACACAACATCTACCCAATGCAAATAGGACGGATAAATTACGATTATTCATAACTCTACAAATGATGTAGCCGTGATAAGGTTCCATTATATTAAAAACATAAAAGCCAATCACAGTGATCACTTGAGCCCCATGAGACATACATGAGGACAGACCCACAGGTGCTGAAATGCAGAGGATTGAGAATTCCTGATGGCCCTTCGGAGGATTTCACCTTTTATAAGCATTGCCAGAGTTGTCAGTTTACATTTGTTCAAACGTAATTTTTTGCAAGAACGTCAGTCTCCCCACTAGAAAATTTACAGGAATACAAAAATGTTCCCAAATAACTTTGACATCTAATACAAAACAAACAGTGATATACAGAAGCAGGAAAATATAACCCCAAAGAAGAAGAAAAATCAGTCATTCAAAACAGGTGCATTATTACAGACAGTAAAAGTAGAAGACATTAAAACACAAAGAGGTACTCCATATGTCCAAGAAGCCAAAAGACTGAATACGTTAGAGACAGGAAAGATATAAGGAAGATCCTAATCTAAGAGATAAAAATTACAACTTATGATATGCAATACAGTGGATGGGACTAAGCACAGAGTGAACATTGCAGAAGGAAATATTAGGAAACTGGATGCAGTAGTAGAAACTTCAAAATAAAACTAAGAGAAAAAACTAAAAAAATTAGTGAGTTATGAGACTTCAAAAAGACTAATACACACTTAACTGAAGGCCCTGAAAGAGAGGCAGAGGGACAGAGAACCATTTGAAAAAATAATGCTGGAAATATTTCCAAATTGTTGGAAACTATACACCCACAAAATAAAGTTCAATGAATGTCAAGCTCAAGAGAATATCACCAAGGCACATCATAATCAGTTGCTTAATCCTGTGACAAACAGAAAATCTTAACTGCAACTGGAAAGAGAAGGGAGATATTTAAGTGGGAAAAAGATAACAGTATTTCTTATTGGCAAAAATGCACAATATAGTTGAATAACTATAACTATAGTTAGAAGAAATAACCTGGGAAATATATTTCAAAAGCAAAGTGAAATAAAGGCAGTTTCATGTACTATACAAAGACTGAAAAAATTCAGTGCCAGCATACTTTTACTATAGAAAATGTGATTTTCCTTCCAGAAAAATGGTACTTGAAATGCCAAAGGAAAACCAAAAGAATGAAGAGCACCAGACACATTAACTACATGGGTAAAAATAAAGATTTTGCTTATTGACATTTAAATCTCTTTAAAAGATAATCAACTGTTTAAAGAATAATAACCATTGGTTGTGGGGTGTATGACATGGAGAAGTAAACATCCAGTAATGGCACAAAGAATAGGAGGCAATAAACAGAAATATACTGTTGTTATTATGCTCTGTGTGAAGTAGTTTAATATCACTGAGAGTAGACTGTAATAAAGATGCATATCAGGGGTCAACATACTGTATTTCAGTGGCCAAACTTTGTCTACCACCTGTTTTTACATGGCTTGTGAGCTTAGAACGATTTTTACACTTTAAAAGCTTAGAAAAAATTGAGGAGTACCACTTCATGACACGTGAAAATTATTTGAAATTCAAATGTTTCCATAAAAAAGTCTTAATAGATTATAGCCGTAGTCTAACTTATATATTGTCTATGGCTATTCAGGTACTTCAGTGGCAGAGCTGAGTGGTTACGAAAGAAATGGCACGTGGTACTCTCACTGCATCACAATGCTGCGTGTGCACAACAGTTGCAGTGATGCAGTTTTAACTTAAAAGCAGGTCGAGTGACATGCTATGTTTCCTACCCTGGCATTATGTTTTATTTCTGTTACCAATGTACATCCATCATGTCAAAATAAGAACAGAAAAGTGGACTTCAACTATCACGCTTTTCAGGCACAATGGTGAGTTATTTTGTTATTGAATTAGATGACATTGTGCTTAGTATGCAATAATGTTATAGCTGTAATAAAAATAAATTAACATTACTAGATAAACACTCACAAAAATGGTCAGAAAAATAAGGAGCTTTACAATGAAATATCTCAGCAGGTACTCTGAAAAATATTTGAATCTATTGTGTCTGTGAGCAAATAATGTCAATGGTTTTATTCATTCACATGGCCTTAACCATTATCAGTTCCAAGAATTTTGGCCGAAATAAACTGAGTATTCTGAATTGTTCCATGATACAGGAAGTTCAGTTGCTTAGTATTGGCAGTTTATTATGATTTTTAAACTTAGCGCCAAGAATAAAATTTTCTGAATGAGAAGAACTACTTTCAACCACTATTACTGAACACCGTATACCTAGAAATTAGCTTTTGCTTCTAACTTGATGTTTCCTAATAAATTCAACCTAAAATTACAAGGCAACATGTACTTACATGTAAAAGTTAAACTGCAGTAAAGTCTTTTCATCAAAAATTAACCTTGTTTCAATCACAATATTATCAACAGCTTTATACACGCCTCATGCCGACAATTGTTATAACAAGGAGAGCTTCACTGAACACACATTTGTATTTGACATACTTCCCAAACTCAAATTACAATTCCCTTATTGATTTTCAGACCTTGATGCAAGTGCAAAGGAAATTTCCTTATTTAAAAATCCATTTAACTGTGCCACTGAGAAATTTTCACTTTGAAAGGAAATCACCTGAATTGGAAGTAATCTGCAGTGTAATTAATGCAAAGGCAAATGTCAAGAGAAGAATCTAATGGAATTCTATACCTGTCCCCCAAGTGATAAATGTGCTCTATTTAAATTGTATGCTCATGGACTATTGTCAGTATTTGACAGTACTGATGTCTATATAGAGACATTTTAAAATATGAAATAGATAGTAACATTTTATAAGTGTTATATTGCATTAGATTAAAACTCATTGCAAATTTAAAAAAAAACAAAGTAGGTAAATTCAGATTTGATTAACAGATGAACATTTGTAACTTATTTTGATAAGAAATAGTAATATGTATCTCTAGTTAAGTGAAATGTTAGCTCCCCCTAAAATAATATTCATCACATTGGTATATCTATATTAGAAAAATATATAATCATTATAATATTTTGAATTTTTAAATTAAAAATGCATCATGGCAATCACTTCTTTAGGTATATAAATGCTGAATAACTATGGCGTATACCTGAAACTAATGGAATATTGTATGTTAGCTATAATATAATTTTTTAAAAGAAAAAAGAATTAAAAATGTATAGAAATTTCTTTTCTCAATTGTTATATATGTGCTAACATAATATCTTTGATTTTATCTCCTGGCCTAAAATATTTACTGTTTGGCCAATTAGAAAGTCTCCAAGCTCTGATGTAAACCATAAACTCTAAATCAATTGCCAAACTTAAAAAAGGCAATAAATCAATAAAAGGAGATAAAAAAGAATAAGAAACAATCCAAAGGCAGAATAGTAAATACTGTACCATTGCCACCTTGGGGAAATACAGCTTTGGGTTCCTGAGAGCTTCTGTTCACAACCACCAATCAGTATGTTATCTTTTATGGATTTTTTTTTTCTGTTTAAAGATCCCTTATTTAACATATGTTTATTACAAATAAATTATTTGCAGTATTTCATTATAATGAAATATTTCAATTAAATCGTTTTGGTAATGTACTCTTGTTATTGTACTGCTTTAACTTTCAGTCATACACACAAGCAGTACATATGTACAGTACTCAGACAATAAAACAGAAACACTGCACAACACTGTGAATACATACACTATGCTATTCAGTACAGTCATGTAAAAAATTCCTAGGAAAAAAAAATAAAGATTAACTATTTGTGATACCTTTTTGGCCTGAGAAATATCTCACTCAGTATCTGATAATTCATACTGAAGATAAACATTATAATTGTCATCCCTGTGAAAGCTTTTTGTGGCAGGTAATCACTTATCATCTAAAGGGTCCTATGAGAAACTGACCCAGCCTAGAGCCTTACACTACACCTGAGATTTATCCATGAGAGAGACTCAGTGGTTATCAGGGATTTAGGAAAAATGTAAACAATAACTCTACTCATGTTTACCTTACAAATCCATCTGGAGAATATTTTAAAAGGAGAGGTAGAGAGGGAGATGTAGAAGGAAAAGGTAATAGTGTGTGTAGCTTCTAATTTCCCTGCCATGCTTATAACAATTTGTCATTTTGAGGTGGGGGGACTGGGGTATGAAAGATAAAAAGCCCTCACTCTGTGTGTGTGTGTGTGTGTGTGTGTGTGTGTGTGTGTGTTTGCTTGGTAATAACATCCAGAGTCAGGAGAGTTGACCACTAAGGGCAGCCCTGCCAACATTTATTAAAAGTACTCATTCCAACGTTTTCATGTCTTTCCCTTGAGGAATGTAAGCAAGGTGATATGCAGACCCAAGCAACGTGCAGGAGCTCTAGCTAGGTTTGAAGGTGGGGATAGCTGTCCAGGAAAAGAGAACTGCATATCTAAGACCCTGAAGCTGGCAAGAACCAGGAAGAACCAGGTCAAGGCTAGTATGGCTTGACTGATAGAATAGCAATTGATAATTGATGGAGTGGTAAGAGGACCAGATGCATAAATAGGGATCCATGGGAATGTGAATTCAGTTCTAATTGTTCTGTGAAACCATGGGATGATTTCAGCAGGAACACGAAAGATTTTCTCATTTTCTAAAAATTTTGTAGTTGACTGTTTTACATTTTGGTTAGAATTTCTCAAACTACTTAGCACTACATGTTTGACTCATTTTGGCTGCCTCCCTGCGTTTGTTTACCTGAGCTGGGTGCTCCAGAGGTTTATCCATACAGTGCACTGCTCATCACACATCCTACAGCTCTGTCAAAAGTAGAATATTAGTTAATATTCATCTTTAGTTATATTCAAAAGGAACGGTATTTCACCAGAATGAGTTCACCAAAATTGACTGAGGTGAACACACCTGCAAAAACCTTCCTACACCTTTTAAACTCTGGTATGAATCTTTCGATGGTGAGTGAAAGATGAACTGTGGCTGAAGACCTTTCCACATTCACTGCATTCAAAGGGTTTCTCTCCAGTGTGAGTTCTCATGTGCTGAGTTAAGGCAAAGTTGTCACAAAAGGCCTTTTCACATTCTTGGCACTCATAGGGTTTTTCTCCAGTGTGGATCCTATTATGTCGAACAAAATTTGCAGGTTGGGTAAAGGCCTTTCCGCATTCTCTGCATACATAGGGCTTTTCTCCAGTGTGAATCCTCATGTGTCGATTAAAGGAAGAGCTATAGTAAAAGACTTTTGCACATTCTTTACACTCCAAGGGTTTTTCTCCACTGTGTGTCCTGTTATGTCGGATAAAAACAGAGTGGTGTGTAAAAGCCTTTCCACATTCCCTGCACTCATAGGGCTTCTTGCTAGTATGAATCCTCATGTGTTGAATTAAGGAAGAGCTGTCACAAAAGGCTTTGCCACATTGTCTGCACTCAAAGGGCTTCTCTCCAGTATGGGTCCTCTTATGCCGGATAAAAGTGGCACGATAAGTAAAGGCCTTGCCACATTCGTTGCACTCATAGGGTTTCTCTCCAGTGTGAATCCTCATGTGCTGAGTGAAGGATGAGTTGAGGCAAAAGGCCTTTCCACATTCTTTGCACCAAAAGGGTTTTTCTCCCGTGTGGGTCATAGTATGCTGGATGAAAGTGGAGCGGTGGGTGAAAGCTTTTTCACATTCTTTGCACGCATAGGGCTTATCTCCAGTGTGAATATGCTGGTGCTCTGTGAGGTGAGACCTTCGTTTGAAGGACTTCCCACATTCGATACACGTATATGGTTTTTCCCCAGTATGAAACCTCATATGTCGAATAAAATCAGCCATATACCGACAGGCTTTCCCACATTCATTGCATTCATAGGGCTTCACTCCAGCATGAATCTGTTGATGCTGAATAAGAATCCAATTCTTGCTAAACTCTTTTCCACATTCCTTGCATTTGTAGAGGTTATTTTTTGCACCAACCATAGAGTCTATCCCTGGTCCTTGGGAATCTTGTTCATGCAGAATATCTTGTGTAGTGACTTGTTCCTTTAATCTCCTTAAACACAGACTATCATCTATCTCCAAATCATCATGTTTATGGCTGAGGTTCCTATGGCATGTCTCCTTGTGGGGGTCTGTTCCAGGCCTTAAGCTCTCTTCCTGCATTTCCGATAGCTTTTCCTGATCCCTCACTTGCCCCAACCTGGAATCCCTTGAGGCTCTCTGTGTCATTCCTTCCTTAAAAGCGGCTTCCTCAGTGAAGGCCAGCTGTGAAGCAGGAGGCTCTTTGGTCTCAAGTTTTGCTTTTTCACCTGAAGAAAATTCAATACAAAAAAGGTATGTATTAGTGATGTCAACAAAGAATATACAAAATCACTGCCTTAGCGGAAGAATGAAGATGAAAATAATGCTTCTTGTGCCGGCTGCTTTTCACATCTCTTGAACCTAGGTTTACGATTTCTTTCTTTATTAATCCTTGGACTCTTGATATCTTAAAAAGGAAATCTAAGAGGAGAAGCTGGGGCAGGGCACAGAGAATCAATCTCCAGAATGGGGGAAGGTGGGTAGAGTAATGACTACATTGTGTGTAATGACTGTGCTCTAAAAGAGGATATTTCATGGTGCTATGACAGCTCAGAGAAGGTGCACCTAATTTGGCCCAGATGAGAGACAGAAAGAGGTCAGTGGGGGCTACCTGGAAAAGGTACTATATGGACTTATTTCTATAGAAGAGTAGAAAGTCCCAGACAGAGGACTTTTTTTAGAAGGGAAATTGCAGCAGACAAAGTACAAAGGTTCAGAGTTTTAAGAGATTGCTGAATGCCAGACAAAGTAGTGGATGAGAGCATGGTGGAGATGAGGATGAAAAGGCAGGCAGGGACAGAAGAGCTACAGATTCTGGCCTGTATAAAAGTAGGAAGGATAAGAAGCCACTGGGTAGACATACCAAATTTACTATGTCTGAATAAAGACTAGGTGAACAGACAAAAAATTGAAAACATCTCGATGAAGATTATTATAAAGCATTTATAAAAAAAACACATTTTATACTCATCTGACTGAAAAACCTTAAGAATCTGACAATGTCAAGTGTTGGAGAGGATGTGGATTCATGGACTTGTTCATACAATGCAGGTGGTGTATAAATATGTATAAATAACCATTTTAGACAACAACAAGGCATCATTGAGTAAAGTTTTCATTTTGCTTACCTTAGAATCCCCAAATTCCAATCCTAGGAACATTACGAAATTCCTACACACGTGCACAAGAACACACGTTTGTGAATTTTCATGACAGTACTGTTTGTGAGTACAAAAAAACTGAAAACAAGAAAATGCCCAGGAAAATGGATGAATACATTGTGTTATATTCATGCAACTGAATACAGAAGGAAAAACATGAGTGAGCGATAGCTATATATATCATGAACCCTAGTAATATATTGTTAAGTAAAAAGTAAAAATCTCTTAAGACAATATAAACTATGATATACTTTTTACAATGTTCAAATAAAGAAGCAACATTTACACATACACAAGTATGATGAAACAAAATATTTTTTGAGAGGTCAGTTTTTAATGGCATTATAAAAATGATATGTACATATCTTAAATTTATTTTTAGTATTTTTGACTGTGGTAAAATATGTACATGAGATGATATTTACCATTTTAAGATGAAACCAACTTAAAGAGTAATAGAATAATTAAAGTTGACAAATTCCTTAAAAGACTCAAATTATCAAAACTGAAAAGAAAAAAACAATATATGAATAGCCTCATGTGTATCCAAAAAACAAATTTGGAATAACAAACCTTCCCAAAGTAATGGAATAATAAATGCAAAATAAAATGGTTGTCTATGTAGGGAAGCATCATAGGAATGGAAAAGGAAAGAAATACATTGATAGATGGAGAGAGTAGATAACTTTCTTATACTTAGGTGAATGGTTTGCAGGTATTCATTACAATCTTTTAAAAGAGAATAATCAAATATATGAATAAAATGAAATAAAATAATGGGACATACACTGACTAATGATAATAGTATCATAAATCACAATTGCTGGTTTTTCTACATTTGTTTTCTCCAGGACAATTATAAATATTAGAGGGCATACACAGTCTTTACTGTAATTATCTTTAGGGTCTCTGAGATAAAGACCCCAGTCTGAGACTCCAGCAATATCTCACCCTAGTTCTGTGGCCTTTAGTCAGTCATTCAAATTCCTTTAGCCTCCTGAGAGGTCTGTCATGAGGATGAAGTAAGAGTGCATATACAGTGCTTA
Organism: Eidolon dupreanum; assembly: GCA_028627145.1. NCBI lineage: Eukaryota > Metazoa > Chordata > Mammalia > Chiroptera > Pteropodidae > Eidolon > Eidolon dupreanum. The sequence continues at coordinate 101,295,715 of CM053508.1, read as the reverse complement.
GTAAGGTGCCAGGCACCAAGAAAGAAATCAGTGCATATTAGCCATTGTGTCTACACTATAGGATCTAACATACTTGGGCTGAAGTTGATGGTATAAACATGAGTGAGTTCCCAAGAGAAAGTGTATAGACTAAAAAGTAAGGCCTGTGAGATTCTTGCTGAAGCCAATATTGAAGAAAGGATTTGAGTAAACATGATGATGGTGAAGGTCAAGTCAGAAGAAAGAGAAAACGAGAGCAAAATGTTACAAAGGACAGGCATGATAAATAATGTGGGAAAAGTATTTGCTGAGTTGACAGGCAGTAAATCGTCATGGTTGAAAGTGTGATGTATAAAGCTAGAATATCTCAGTTCCAATTCTGCCTCTACCAAGCTAGGTGTTCTTCGGGAAATGATTTAGCTTTCTGTTATGAACTACACGTTTGTGTTCTCCACAAATTCATGTGTTGAAGCCCTAACCTCTAATGTGTATTTGAAGATAGGGCCATTCGAGAAGTAATTAAGGTTAAATGAGGTCATAAAGTTAGGGCCCTGATCTGATAGGACTACTGTCTTTATAAGAGCCACCAGAGAGCTCTCCCCTCTCTTCCAGCTAGCAACCCACCTAGGAAAGGCCATGGTCTCTTCCTCTTCGTATAAGGTCACTAATACCATCATGGGGGCTCCACCCTCATGACCATATATAAACCCAATTCTTCCCAAAGGCCCTATGTCCTAACATGATCCTCTTGTGGGTAAGGGCTTCACCCATGATTTTTGAGAGGATACAAACATTTGGTCCATAACAATGTTACACGAGAAAAAGCATGTAAACCAATTAGGAACAGTGCAAGGCAACTGTTCAGTAAACTGTAGATCACTATTATTATTATAGCTGCTGCATTTGACAGTCAGAATGCCAACAGCAACCTAAGAACATTTTCAGCGCTGAGGTGCTGAGAAACACCATTACTGGGCCTCAAAGAGTAAAGGGGAAGACACCATTTGCTCAACAGTAGGTGGATCAATGAGGATTCTTACACATGGCTGGTGGGAATGTGAAACAGTGCAGTCACTTTGAAACAGTTTGGTGGTTTCTATTAAAGCTAATCATTATCTATATCATGATTCAGATAGTCCACTTATATGAATATTCCCAACAGAAATGTGTGCTTATAGCCAACTATAATCAAGACTATGCATCGCAGCATTCTTCATAATATTTTGAAAATGCAGACCAAACCAAATGCTTATCAACAGGTATATGCAACCTTTTCATTCAGATATTGCACAGATATTGCATATATGCAACCAAACCACATGAATGAATCTCACAGTCATAATGATTATCAAAAGAAGACAGATATGACAGAGTATTATGTACTATGGGGTTCCATTTATAAGCCTTTAAAACTAATCAATGGTGAGAGTCTAAACACTTTTGTAGAAGGGGATATTGACAAGGAGGGAGCATATGAAGCCTTTGAGATGCTGAAGATTTGGTATTTCTTAATCTGTGTGGTGGGTACCCTGGTTTATATGAACCTTTAAGATTTGTACACTTGCTATGTGTAAATTACACCTCAGTATAAAAATGAAAGAAAATCATAAAAAATAGTACAGCGACGGTCAGGAAGTCCTGTGTAAAGGTCTCTTCCAAGAATGAGAAATCTCCTCCAAGAAGCTTGGTTTTTGGGTCAAGCACAGTCAATGTTTAGATGCTGATGGAAAGCCAAGAACACTTTTTGTTTTATGTTTCCCCCAAGTGTCAGAAACTTCACCATGTTTTTTATGTTGCGTAGAGAGAAGAGGAAGATATACAAGAGGAAGGAAGTAAGTGAAGAAGCATGACCCCTGAAGCAGCAGAGAGAATCATGTATGGCTTCTCACAATCCTTGCCTCATGGTGTTCACACCCTTTTCTGATCCCCTCTGCCTAAATGCTGGCAGGACCTTGATTTGCTTCTAAAGAACAAAATATGACAAAGGTGACAGAATGAAGGAGATAACGTATATGTGTAGCATTTCCCTTTCTGGAGTCTCTCATACCCTTGATTTGAAGACATGAGCTGCTGATTACTGCAGCTTTGCAGAGGACCCACCTAAGCTGTGTTTGGACTTCTGATTCACAGATGAGAGATAATAAATGAGTGACAGGTTAAGCTGCTATGTTTGTGATAATACTGCTACACAGCAATAGTTAACTAACACACCTGAGAAGGCAGGTGAAGGTCTGATCTAGACTCTGCTGGGAGAATAAGCCATGGCCGGGGATGAGAACTCTTACTCAGAGGTGAGAAGGAAGCTGTAGGGATGAGTCAGTGAGAGTAAAAGAGCAAGAAAAACAAGTGCATAGCCTTTATTTTCAACATGAAGTCAGTCATATGCCAAGATATCAGTGGCTAGAGAGATGTTGATATTTTGAATAAGGTGTGAGTGGATGGGAAAGTGTATGTAAGACACATAGCTGAAGAGAGGCAAGGAGCAGATATGGGAAGACTAGTTAGGAATTTCTTAGCATCACGCAGGCAAGGTGATGACAGCTTGCACTGGAATGATAGAACTGGCAAAGGTGATGGGTTCAGGAGATATGTAAAATGAAATATGATTGAGTTTTTGGTGATGGCTGGATATTGGGTATGATGAAGATAGAGGCGTTGAGAGGCTGTCCAAGTCTGTTACTGGCTTTCTCGCCTTACTGAATGACAAGGCTGTTAATTCAAAATGGGGTCCTTTTTAGGCATGGCGGGTGTGAGGTGCCTTTGCAACATTTAAGTAAAGACATGCAATTGTGGAGAGGAGTGAAGGGGTGAAGTTTGACTCTGAGGGACTGAGAAGAGGATGGCCAGAAACACTCAACAGTTGATTGAACAGCCTAAAGGAACACTAGAGGGGAGAGAGCATGAACCTGCCTTGGTGCCGATTCACACACCTGATGGTTCCAGCTGCCCTCAGCAGTCCAGATGTGGGGCAGACAAGGGCAAATGTCCCCTTGCTGTTTTACAAGACAGGAGGGCAAGAAGATAACAGGACTAGAGATTCCTTCTGAATATTTGATTCACAAACGGATGGATGAATATATGCATGTATGGATGTATAGATAAATGACTAGATGGAAAGGTAGAAAAGAGTGGGATGCAAAGTATAATTATAGGTAGTAATCTTTAGAAGAAAAAAGGACTGTCTTTTCTGAATCTGGAAAGAAGTTTGAGATGTCACTATTCATTATATGACTAATAATACATGAATATTACTAATAGTAACTTTTGTTGCACCACTTTGGGTCAAGCAGTGATAAGCAGTGTTGTTTAATCACATTCCTGAACAATCCAATGATACAAAAACTGTTATTACTGTTTTTCCAACGTAGCCTAAGTTAAGCAGACTGAGTATTTGTGCATCATACTCATAGCTTCTGCTTGGGCACAAAGCTAAACCACATTTCTCAGGCTGATACAACATGTAGCCTAGGACCCAGTTCTTGTCAATGGAATGTGAATGGAAGTGATGTGTGCATGCAAGTAGCTATGACTTCTTCCCTTCTATTCTTCTTGGCCAGCTGTATGATTCCTGGGCAACCTTAAAGCCATGTACGGACAATATAATGCATCTTGATCCCTGGATAAAAATAAATAAATCCTTGGATAATATGGTATGGAGTTCCCCTGATAAATCACATTAAACATGACATGATGAAAAAAAAAAAAAACTCATGAATCTGTTGACCCACCAAGATTTTACAGTTTATCTTCTGAAGCAGGTAGCATTAACTCAGCCTAATTTGTATACCAAAGGCACAGAGAGATCATGCAACCTCCCTAGGGTCATGAGGCTGGTGAGTGGCTAAACATTTAGAGCATGTTTCTTATCTAATATACCACATTTCAACTCCAGTAAAGGCAAAGAGTGTGATGCGGGTGGGAAAACAGGGGAAACACAGATCAAAGTGCTCCATGACAACACAGGAAGACCACAAAAAGAAACTGCCGCCTGTGGAATTTCAGACACAGTGATCACCTGCCAACTGCCATGACTCTCAGTCACTTACCTATACAGGTGCTTTTGGAGAGATCTTTCTTCACTGTCCATAGTTCTTGCCCATGCTCCAGGAGGTATATTAGCTCTGGAATGGGAACAGGCTGCCCTGTGCATGTAGAAATAAGCGAAGCATGGGTATAAAGGTAAATACTAAAAGCAAAGTCTGAAGTATACAGAAGTATGCACTTATAACACACTGCCATGAAACTCCAGAAAGGGGACTCCTTCTTCCAGAAGATTTTCTTCAATTAAATCAGTAGGATTCAATCACCGCATGTATCAGAACTACCTAGAGATGTCTGGTTCTGAACACAGAATGAATTAAACCAAACCTCTGGGCATAAGGACTGAGTCTTGGTAGTTTTTAAAGCACACCAGGTGATTCTGGTAACCATGGATGGCTAAAACACTAGACTAAATTAACTGGTGAATGGCATCTACTTATAGTTGTCTGAGGTAAGCTGTGACCTAAAACTGCTACCCATTCTGAAGAAAAAGCCTTTAGTCCAGGCTGGGAAGATATGGGCAAACGTGGAGACCCGGAGCCCTACGTGCTGGTGCATCATCCTGTGCCTACTTCAAGGATTCTGGCCTGATGACCTGGAACAAGGAGAAAGGTGGACAGGGAGAGAACTGGGCTGGCAACTACCATTCCAGGAGCTAGCACCACCACAGGGCTTCTCATTCAGTGAAGTAATAAACTTTTTTCAGGGTGAAACCTGTCTGAGGTGGTTTTTTGGTACATGCAGCCAAACATATTTTGTCAAATGTGAAAGCTTAAAACCAAGAGGACTCTGCAGAGAAGTCAATGACTTCGGCACCAGTATCCCAGAAGCTTTGAGTAGAAAATCCTATACTACAAGCCAGAATGCGTCCAATTGTCATTTAGCAAAATTTCACTGATGTCTCACATATGCCTGGCACTGAGCTCAGTGATGAGGCAGTACAAACAGTAAATGAGACCTTCCTTCAACTCTGTAAGGAACTGAGCTCACTATCCCCCAGAGACTTGACTTGTGTCGGTCCCTGGAATACCGTTCCCCATATTTTTCCTTTCAACAACTAATCACAATTGTCATAAAACAACACAGCATTTACTGCCGTGATGACTGACCTCCTGGGAGACACTATATGGATATGATGCTGGGAGAGCCCTGTCAGAGGTAACTATTGGGACATCTGGGAAAAAGGAGACCTCAGGCCTCCATTCAATTTGTATTCGGACTACTTGCTGGGTAAACTGGACATTTAGAATTTAGGTGGAAGAACATTTGGGATTTATTAATTTATTTTATATAACAAATACACATGTAGCATTTACTATGTTCCCAGTTTTACTTCTAAGCATTTTAAAGATATTAATTCACTTGGGCAAAATGAAAGAATACTATAAAAATATACGATCAAAATAATCATAGTCCCAGCAAGCTTGTGCTGCCTGCTCAAGTTTGTGAGCTCTGCAGCTGTTCTGTCTGCTGAAGGAAAATGAGCCAACAGCCATGGGGGTGGTAAAGATGTAGTACAAAGCCCAGACTCTCTCAACAACAATCTAAAGGCAGGAAAAAAAAGAGAAACAGCTTTCTCAGATGTCCATCACTGCCATTTGAAAATGTGTCTGTACACCCTCTAAAATTAACTCCTGTAGAAGCAGATAAGCAAGGCATAGGCCTTGGGAAATAAGGGACAACTATGCAGGTACCAGGGGCCAAAGAAACTTTTTAGCTGAGATTGTGTTTCTTAGCACCAGTAGCACTGATACCTTCTTGTCTCTCTGATTCACCCCCTTCTTGGAGAACCTCCCATCACCCACAGGTCCTGCTAACTGGGCTGTGGGGACATTTGACACAATCAAGCTCAATCAATCATTTCCCTCATATGGGAATCTGGAATAAAGACATGAGAATGAGGCCCGCTTGTGCTGGACACTCGGGTAAAAGCGTGGAAAAGAACTGTTTCTTATACAATAATCCATGACGCACACACAGGGAAACCAAGCAAGAGGAGGTTATACCAGAACACGTTGAGGCTGTAGGGAGAAGGAAAGGTGGGTTCCTGAGGTCTTCTCAACCAGCCATGCTGAGAGAGAGAGGATGGAATGAATGAGATTGTTGGTCCAACATGGGAGAGAGATGGTCTTACCCAGTGAGACCAGGAAGCCACAAATCTCCAGCATCACCTCCTGGTATAAAGTCTTCTGGTCCAGGTCCAGATGTCTCCATTCCTCCCTACTGAAGGTCATGGCTACATCTTCAAATGATACCAATGCCTAGAAAGTCAAACAGAGATGGTAGGGTGGCTGTACACCTACTGAAAGTAGAGCCTACTGCTTGGTTAGCAACAAAAGTCCAAAGAGACTCAAGGCCTGAATCACTGAGTATCTCTTGAGAAATAAGCTCTGTGCTGGGCTCAAGAGAAGTAAATGGTGCCTTTGACAGAATACAAAGGTGTGGGAGGGAAAAGCCTCCTATACGTGAAGCCATTGGAGAGTGACACACAAAATAATAATCTCATGTGGACTGTGAGGAGCTGACAGTTAAGTGCTTTGGGATGTTCGAAAAGTTGGATACAAACAATAATTCAAATAATGATAACAGCTGAGCCTCACTGGTCCACACTGTTTGCCTGTACCTGAGGGCTTTAGACGCTGTGCTAAAGCAACTCAAATTTCTAGGTCTGGAGCTAGACTCCCAAGGTTTAAATCCAGCCTTTTGAACCAACAAATGCTAATTTCTTTGAGTCTCAACTTCCACATCAACATAATAGTTCTAAACATAAAATATCTCTAAAATAAAAAAATACAATAGTTTCCACTTCACCAGGTGGTTGTGGGAATTGAAGAAAAAATGTTTGTAAAGCAAACACTGCAGTGCCCAGCACATGTCACTGCTAGATGTGTTTGTGAATTCCATTAACCATTCTGCAGCCCATGAAGTAAATATAATCACTGTCTCCATTTCACAACCAGCAAACAGGAGCTCAAAATCAAGTCGCCCAGAGTTGTACATCTAATGAGAAGGGGCAAAATTTGAACCTAGGTACCTCTGGTCTAGCCATGGTGGGGGGTTTAGATTTAACTTAAGTATGACTGGAGCCCTAGCGAGTAGTCTTTCATTCATCAACCACTTAATGAGCTCCCGGTACAGGTTCCAGGCATCGGGCTAGGGTAAAGAAAAGGAGCTCATTGGGGAAAGACTGACAAGAAACTAAATATTACCCCTAAGGGCTCTGAAAACAACAGAGTGAGATGACTACAAAGACTGGGGGGGCGGGGGTGCGGGGATTTAGATAGGATAACCCGGGAAGACCTCTCTGAACGACACTGGAAAAAGGCTAGAATGAAGTTAAGAAGCAAGACAGCTGAGGAAAAATGAATAAATAAGTCCCAAAGGTGATCGGAGCTATGATGAGAGCAAATAGGTGGCATGCTGGGGAGTAACTTAGGGCCCCTTGTCTGTTTACACTCCAAGAGGCACATTTCTATGCAGTGTCATTAATGAATATTGTTAGGGACTCATTTTTCAAACATAAGTAAATGTGTTAAACAGGAAAATGGATTCACTGCTATAAGTGGCAAGCGAACTTCACTTGAACTACAGGGATGGCATCTGCAAAGAAATCCAGTGATGGTCTTGTCTTCCAGCCTGTCCTCGGAACTTTTTTTAGGGGAGCAGCAATTCCAAACACGCTGCTCCCATCTCACCTCTGCTCTCCAGGCTCTCATCCTCTCTCAGCTTTCATCTGGATCAAGGCCTGAGGCAGGGAGTCCTGAGGGTCAGACTCTCCACGGAGTGAGCCTAAGATAACAGCTGACCAGGGGAGTACCTCTCTAGAAACCACACCCATAGTGATGCTGTCCGTCGTGCTGAGCACTGAAGGACGCATGTCACCCGTATGTCTTACCCAGTTCTCTCAACTGAGAGAGAAAAATTAATATTTCAATTTTAGACCGGAGGGAATGGAGGCCGGGGAGGCGAAGCGACAAGTTCAAGGTTAAGGTAGAAATGGGGGGTGGGGGGGACCCTCTCCTTATATGCCCCGGCCTGAAGTCAGAAACCTGGGTCGGAAGTGATTAGGTCTGCCGCCCCCACACTCCGTTTCCCCAGGACCTGTAGAACCATGAGCATTCAGATGGAAAGATGGAGTCCAGGGATACCTTCTATCACAAGGGGTGGAATCGTGCCAACTGCGACCCCGGCGCGGGTGGGCCTGTGGAATCCTCCACTCACCTGCGCCGTGGCCGCCATCCAGAGCGAGACCTTGAGAGGCAGCGACAAAAGCCTGTCCAACCCTGCTCGGACGACTCCTTCACATCAGCCCTGGGCGGAGTGACCTGAGACCTCAGTGTCCCTCGTATAGACCACGCACAAGGCCCAGGGCGCCGCCTCCGCGAGCAGCGGACACGAATAGTTGGTACCGAAGCTCCGGAGAGCGCTCAGAGGACAACACTGTTACAGGCAGGGTCACGGTTCATACGGAGACGTGGAGGTGGGTTCTATGCTCCTGTCCTTTGCTGGGTCTGGAAGACCCTTCGGGGAAGCAGCTCTGCCTGCGTTCCAGACGGTAAAACGCGTGTGGACACACCCACCACAACCAAAAGAAGTCCCAAGCCAAGACGCCGGAAGTCCCGCCCACACTACACTAGAACACGCCCCTTCTGCTTTCCGTCATTGGCCCAGCGCCCGCCGGGGATGTGAGACGCCCTACCTTCTGGGTAATGTAGTTTTTGACAATCCTGTCGAAGCCAGAAGCGTACTTCCTTTTTTCCGTGAACCGGAGTCCTAAGGTTCCTAAGAGAGGGCGTAGCATCGCTTTGTCTTAAAGGAGACGCACACAGATATCTGGACCACTTTGGGCAATGTCCTGACCATAAAGGACTTGAACGTATGATGCATGCCTTGACCTTCTTCCCTGTGTACTCCTGCGTGAGCACTTCACCTCTCTGAGCTAGGATTTGCGGTGAAAAAATGAACATAATTCTTCACTGTAGTAATTTTAAATGTTCTCCGAATCAGTAGTTTCGTCCCACAGACCACATCATCATTACCTGGGAATTTGTTACAAATGCAACTTCTCAGGTCCTACTTCAGATTTAACTGAATCTGATACTCTGGGGTGGGGCCAAACATCTGTGCTTAAGCCTTCCAGGGCAAGGGTCTCCGACCAGGGTTGGGGCCTCTGACCCGTAGGGTCTGTGCCCATTAGGAACAGGGCTATGAAGCAGGAGGTGAGCAGCGAGAGAGCAAAGCTTCATCTGTATTTGCAGCCACTCCCCAGAGCTAGCATTACTGTCTGGGCTCCACCTCGTATCATCAGGCATTAGTTCTCATAGTTGCCCTCGACCCTGGTGCCAACAAGGTTGGGCACTGCTGTAGGGGATTTTAATGCTCTGACACAAATGAGAACTGACTCTTTAAATTCCAGTGAATAAATGAGACAAAACTACCTACTTTGTGGGAGATGACTAAAAAGTGCTTAGCACTAGACCTGGAACATAATGAAAAGGACATAAGAGCTATTGCTATCATTATTAATATTATTTATTTATTTGTTTGTTTTACTGGCAATGTTATCACAAGGATCTGTCATACACTGAGGTTAGAGTGTAAGTCTGATATATTTTCTAGGGGAGTCATTGGTGATATTTATCAAAACAAGATACATTGACTCTCTGACTCAATAAGGAGCCTCCTAAGTAGTAAGTAGTGTATAAATTTTTTACATAATACTCTGTAGTACCTGTTATTTCACATTACTTTATTTATTTAAAGCATTTGCAGGAGGGTTTCATAACTACAGGTAGACCTATTACCCTAGAATTACTTTTCTTACAGGCCACATCACATGATTCAAAACTTATGATCACTTGCACTAACTAAGGGGAAAGTAGAGCTGACATAGTTTCTAGTTTGTTACTTAGAATGACATGTCATTATTCATCTCTAGTTAATAGAAAGCAGGACTCACCCCTTTTCTGCCTTCCACCCCTCCAGCCTTCCGGCTAGCCAGTCCCAGGCACAAATGATCATGAGACAGCCCAGGCCAATGTCCAGCAACTCAGGTTAACCAAGTCTTATTCTCACTAAGGTATTGTCAGCTCATCACCTGAACCTGCAGTCCACAAGAAGAGAGCAATAAATCCAGAGGTTTGTGAGAATGAAAGTATTAAGTACAAAGAGGCATCCCCAGGATGGAGCAGAAATGAGAAAACATAATGAAGATACAATTACATAATCTTGGAAATTGTAATATTTCTATATCTCACTGGAATTAAGTTAGTATAAATCTGAAACTTATTGGGGTAAGCTAAGATATCTAAGATAAACCCTATGAAAAATACTCAAAAATATAATAAAAATATTAAAGAAATGATTATGCAATAGAAATATTTAATGAAAAAGAAAGCAGTAAAGGGAATTAGATAAACAAAAAGATATGAGACTTATAGAAAACAGAAATTAAATGGCAGACATAAAACTAACTATATAACATTAAATGGGAATGGATTAAACAATCCTATCAAAAGGCAGAAATCATCAGACTGGCTTTTAAAAAAGATTCAACTATATGCAGTTGAAAAGAGACACTTTAGATTCTAAGATACAAATATACCGAAAGTAAAAGAATGGAAAATGATATATTAAGCAAACAGAAATCACAAGAAAAGTGAAGTGGCTATATTAATATCAGACAAAATAGGCTTTAAAATACATTATTAGAAAGAAAGAAGGACATTTTATACTGAAAAAAAGGGTAAATCCATGAGGAAGATAAAACAATTATATACATATAAGCTCATAATAACAGCACCAAAATACGTAGAGCAGAAACTGACAGAAATAAGGGAGAAATAAGACAATTCAATAATATTATTTGAAGACTTTAATACCCCACTTTCAATAATGGATAGGATAGGCAGGCAGAAGATAAAAAATAAAACAGAAGGCTTGAACAACACTGTAAACCAATTAGCTCTAACAGACACCTATAGTATAGTTCACCCAATAACAGGAGACTATATATTCTTCTCAAGTGCACATGGAATGCTCTTCAGGGTAGACCACATTCTAGGTTATAAAACAAGCTCAATTAATTTTAAATAATATAATAAAATATATTTTCCAACCATGATGGAATAAATTAGCAATTAATAAAAGAAATTTCAGAAACTCACAAATACATTGAACTAAATGACACATTCCTAAATAACCTATAGGTGAAAGAAGAAATCAAAAGAGAAATTAAAAATACTTTGAGAAAAATGACAAAGAACACAACACACCATAACTTATGAGATGAAGGTAAAATGTGCTTGGAGAGAAATTGTAACTGTAAACCCCAACAATAAAAAAGAGGAAATATTTCAAATAAATAACCCCGCAAAATGGGAAAAAGAGCAAACTAAACCTACATAAAGCAGAAGGAAGAAAGTAACAAAAATTAGTACATAACTAACGCAATAGTGAATAGAAAATAATAGAAAAAAAAATCAATGAAACCAAAAGCTGTTTCTTTGAAAAGATCAACAAAATTGACAAACTTTTAGCTAGACTGACCAAGAACAAGAGAAGAATCAGATGACTAGAATCAAAAATAAAAGAGGAAACATTAGTAATGAACTTAGAGAAATAAAAATGATTATAAATGAATATTGCAGACACTGTATGCTAATAAAGTAGATAACTTAGATGAAATGGAAAAATCTCTATAAATCCACTCACAAAAATATTAAAACTAACTCTAGAAGACAAAGACAATCTGAATAACAAAGTGATTGAATTAGTAAACAAAACCTATCCACAAGGAAAAGTTCAGGCCCAAATGCTTTCACCACTATATTTTACCAAACATTTAAGGAAGAATAAATTCCAATTATTCACAAAATATTCCATAAAATTGTAAATGAGGGAATTCTTCCCAGCTCACTCTATGAGGTCAGTATTACTCTGATAACAAAACCAGAAGAAAACTACAGATGCAAAAGTCCTCACCAAAATATTAGCAAACAGGATACAGCAACATTAAAAAAAAAATTATACACCAGGACCAAGTGAGACTTATTCCAGACTTGCCAGGTTGGTTTAACACCACATATTAATTAATTTAACACACCATATCAATAGAATAAGAAACAAAACTATATGATCATCTCAATTGATGCAGAAAGAGCATTTGCCAAAATTCAACACACTTTCTTGTTAAAAAACTCAACAAACTTGGAATAAAAGAGAACTGTCCAACATCACTTCACAGTACAGGATTCTCTGAACTTCATCAAGCTGTCCCCACTGTCCCCAGGAAAAATTAAAAGGTGATTTTTCTCAAAGGTCACACAGCTTTGCCATAATGGAGGCAATTGATTCCATGATCAGCTTCTCTCCATTGGGCTTCAGTCCCTCCTCTCATACACCCATCCCATGCTCATTCTCTTCCCCAACTTCTCAATTCAGAGGAGATACCAGACACTGGTGCCATTGGGGCTTACCTTCAACTCATACTCCATTGATCACTGTGTTAATCCACAGTGACGCTGTACAGGAAGGCAGATAACTACAAAGTTCTGGGCTTTGTATGCAGGGTATTTAAAAACGTACCTGGGATTCGTTTTAATAAGGTATAGTAAGATGACAGGCATGGAGTCAATGGCCTTTAAAAAAGGAGCTTTTTACTTATAAAAAAAAAAAGCAGGGAGCATGGCAAGCCATGCAAAGCCACATGGGGAAACACCAGAGTCAGCCAGGAAGTAGAAGGAGTGAAGGGCCAGAAACTATTGTGATTTCCACAGGAAGGAAAGAATGAGCAAATTAGGGTAGGCAAGCTGAGGTGTTGCATTGACTAATTTGAATAATTCTGACAAGTTCTTGGCTGTGGGGTAGTATCTATTTGTCCAGCACTTGACCCTGGGATGATGTAGGGTAGAGGGCTAATGTCCCAGACTGCAAAATCCTGATTAAAAAAAGGGGGGGTAGGGGTATGGACCCAGATTGGTTGGTACTCACAGGTAAGTTGTTCACTATCTCTAGAAATGAGGTAGCTCTGGGAGGGTCGGTCTCTTCAGGATCAGCAAGGCCCCAAGATAGCAAAGCAACACAAATACAGAAAAAAAGGTAATTAATACAAGGCCCAATCCAATCTCTTGATCTCACTAAGATCATAATTCCAAGATACAAACAGATATGAGCTTGGTCTTCTTTCTTCAGCCCCAATACCAGGATCCTGGAACCAACAGGTAATGATTGCTTTTCACATGCATATCACTCTTTAGATTGCCTGTCCTTCACAGCTCTAGACCCCTCCCATGAACCCCCATCACCACTGCTACACAACCCCTGTCCTACACCAGAGCCATCTCCAAAGACTCAACAAGTAACTCTGTACATGGCATTCAGAGAGTATTCAGCAAAGGCAACTAGGATCTAATCCTGCCAAAGACACTCTGTATTAGTTTTCTGGTACTGCCTTAACAAAGTACCATAACTGAAAAGTATAAATTATTATCTCACATTTCTGGAGGTTATGAGTCTGAAATCAACCTCAGTCATAACTATACACATATGTCTGATACCCTCAATTCTCTATCTCATCTGTATTGTATATTCTACCTCTTCTTCTGCTGAAGAAATAACTGCTATTTAACTTTCTATACACAGCAATAGTGTCTTAGAGGAAAGAGTATGAAATAAAACTATTTTAAGCCATAAATGAGAAATTTAATGTAAAATTAACCTTCATGAAACAAAATTCTTATTTAAAGATATTCTATTTAAGGATGATAGGAAGTGATCCCAGGTGAAAGATCTGTAATGATAAAAGACTGAGGATGCAAGAGAGAGGTGCATCTATGGATTTTTAAAAAATGCTCATTATCTGTATAAAAAACAATAAATCACATGGAAGAAAACATTGGAGCTAACCTCATGGACCTTGGACTCAAAGAGGATTTTATGAATTTGATCTGAAATACAAGGGAAGCAAAAGTGTGACAGCCTGCTAAAATGTAATAAGGACAAAAGTTAATCAAAAACTGAAACTAGACAAAGGAAGGCAATACCTTAGGCCTAGTTCCTGGAACCCTCATTGCATTCTATTAATCATGAAACTTGTAACAATGAGCTTATACTCTAACTGCCGATTTTAGCTTGTGTAAACCTGCTTGCTTACGTGGCAGTAGAAACAATCGATTGTGTAAAAAGCTGGAAATTACTGTGTGACTATCGCCATAGGAACATAGGCTATCTATGGAAACAACATGCTAAACATAACATTCTGTGTTCAGACAGAATGAAGAATGGGATTTTGGGCTTAAAAACCCTGTACCTCTATATTTCGGGGTTGCTCCTGGCAAGGACAACCACTGGCTAATAAACAGCCCTAAGAGAGCATACTTGGTTTGGTCTATTCTATACTGGCCACAACAAAAGCAAAAATAAATGAATGGGACTACATCAAACCAAAAAGCTTCTGTGTAGCAAAGGAAATCATCAATAAGGCAAAGAAACAACTAACTAAATGTGAAAATATATTTGCAAGCAATGCCTCCAATAAGGGCCTAATATCCAAAATATACAAAGATCTCATACAACACAATAAGAACAAAAAACCAAATGATCCAATCAAAAATGGGCAGAGGATCTGAACAGACACTTCTCTCAAGAAGACATACAAATGACCGACAAATATAAGAAAGGATCCACAGCATCGCTAGCTATTAGGAAAATGAAAATCAAAACCGCAATGAGAAACCATCTCACACCTGTTAGAATGGCTATTATCAACAGGAAAAGTAATAACAAGTGTTGGAGAGGATGAAGAGAAAAAGGAACCCTCATATACTACTGGTGGGACTGCAAATTGGTATAGCCACTATGGAAAACATTATGGAGTTTCCTCCAAAAGCTAAGAATTGATCTACCGTATGATCCAACAATCCCTCTACTGGGTATTTACCCCAAAGACTTGAAAACTCATATCCGAAAAGGTATGTGCACATCGATGTTCATAGCAGCATTCACAGTGGCCAGGACATGAAAGCAATCAAAGTGTCCTACGATAGATGATTGGCTAAAGAAGCTATGATACATATATACAATGGAATATTACTCAGCCATAAGAAGAGATGAAATACGGCCATTTGCGACAACATGGATGGACCTCGAGATAATCATGCTAAGTGATATAAGCCAGACAGAAAAAGTTGAAAATCACATGATATCACTTATGTGTGGGATATAAACCTAAAAGCAAAAAATGAATAGGACAAGCAAACAGAGACTCATGGTCATCGACAATAGACTAGTGGTTACCAGAGGGTAGGGAGGAGGGAAAAGGGGGGAGGTAGATGGTATAAAGGGGGTCAAATATGTGATGACAAAGAAATCTAACTATGGGAGGTGGACATACAATGTAAATATATATATGCCTTACTGTTAAAGTGTACAGCTGAAACTTATTGGATTTCGTTATTCAATGTCACCATAAAAATTTTTAATTAATTAATTAAAAAAATAAGAATTACACAGAGGCATAGACAAATCTACATCTATTTCCAGAGACTTCAACAATCCTCTCAAATAACTGATAGAACAAGTAAACAGAAAATCAGTAAAAAAAGAAAAACTAACTTAGACAACACTGCTATGGTTTGAATATTTGTGTTTGCTCGGAGTTTTTATGTTTAAATCCCAACTGCAAATGTGATGGTTTTAGTAGGTGGGTCTTTTGGGAGGTGATTAGGTCATGAGGGTTGAGCCCTCCTGTATTGGATTAGTGCTCTTATAAAAAAAATTCCACAGTTCTCCCTAACCCCTTCTGCACTGTGAGGATACAAGAAGTCAGGGACTCAGAAGAGAACCTTCACTCACCATGCTGATACCCTGATCTCAGTCTTCCAGCCTCTAGAATTATGAGAAATAAATTCTGCTGTTTATAAGCCACCCAGTCTGTGCTATTTTCTTACAGCAGCCCAAACTAAGATAAACATTATCAACCAACTTGAATTACTTGATATTTGCAGAATCCTCTAGCCAACAGCAGCAGAACACACACATTTCAAGTGAATATGGAACATTTACTAAGATAGTCCATATAATGGCCCATAAGACAAGAATCAATAAATTTAAAAGATTCAAGTCATGTCCTCTGACTGTAATGTAATTAAATTAGAAATGAAGAACAATATCTTAAATTACAAAGTATTTTTCAACACCTAATCATTATTTCTTTAAAAAAAAAAAACCCTCAGCATACTAAAAATAGAAGGGGAGTCCCTCAGCTTGAAATACCTATAGTAAACATTAGTCTTAATAGTGAAAGACTGAATGCTTTCCCCTTATGATGAGAAACAAGGTATGGATTTCTGACCACACAACTCTTGTTCTTATTTTAACTTGAATCCTAGCACTGTAATGAGCAAGACAGGAAATAAAATGCATAGAGATTGGAATGAAAAAAATAAAACGTTCCATCTTTGGATGGGATGATGGTCTGTATTACTTTGTTAGGGATGCCATAACAAAATATCACTGGCTGGGTAGCTGAAACAACAGAAATTTATTTTTTCACTGTTCTGGAGGCTAGATATCCAAGATTAAGGAATCAGCTGGTTTGATTGCTCCTTGGATTGTAGATGGTCACTGTCATGCGATGTCCTCATAAGGCCTTTTCTCCTTGATGTGCTTCTTTCTGTAAAATCTGATCTCTTCTTATAAAGACTCCAGATGTGTGGAATTAGGGCCTACCCTAACAACCTCACTTAACAAATTTATCTCTTTAAGGGCCTTATCTCCAAATACTGTCACATTCTAAGGGGTAGCACTTCAACATATAAATCTTGGGGGAACACAATTCAGCCCATGATGGTCTATGTAGAAAGTTCCATGGAATTTGTAATAATACCTCTAAACCTAATAAATGAGTTCAGCAAAGTTGCAGGGCATAAGATCAACACGTAGAAATTAATAGCATTTCCATATACTAACAACAAATGTGGATACTGAAATTAAAAACAGAGTCTCATTTATAATCACTCCAAAAATCTGAAATAGGTAGAAACTTAACAAAACACATGCAGACGCTGCATGTTAAAAATTACAAAATACTAATAAAATATATCAAAGAAGATCAAAATAAATGGACAGACATATCGCATTCATGAACTGGAAGAATCGACATAGTAAAAATGTGTTTTTCCCCAAATGACCTATAGCTTTAACATAATTCCTATCAAAATTCCAGCAAGTTATTCCTGGGTAAAACCACTCTTATTCTAAAATGTACATGAAAGGAACTAGAAGAGCTAAATTTTTCTTTGAAAAAGAATAAAGTAGAAGTGTTTTTACAATGCAGGTTTTGTTATTATGCAGGACTGGTGAGATTTCCCTCTAGGTGTGGAGTGTGGGGATGTCCATGTTGGCAGAGAGCAGGAATTCGAGGATCTTGGGCTAAGTAGATAGTGAGCTTAGGAAAAATAATAGAATTCCTAATACCAAAAGAAGAAAAGCAATAAGTGTTCTGTGTCCCGTTTGTGCTTTAGAAGCAATCCATGGATGTCACTAGAGAGGAAGTTTTAGTGTCAGGGGTGAAGTCGTCTTTGGCACAGGGGACAAAGTCATCTCCAGCAGTGAGCTCCTGGGCTAGGGCAGCATGGGTATCATTTTTAAGTGGATGTGGTTTTGTTTTTATGGCTATAAAGATTATTATGAGGCTAATAGTTTCGAGTTCCAGCATAGCCTGTAGCAAGCCCTCTGATTTGGCCAATTATTATTGGTCCTTTTCTTCCGTTGTTGTTTTGGTTGGGGACAGGCAAGTTGGCAAAATTTTGGGGTTAGAGGGCTTGTCTAGCCAAGATGATGGCACGTAGGCCTCACCATTAATCATGTCTGGTTGAAATGATGGCTTATTTGAAGGGTATGGGCCTTTGGATTGCAGACCAATGAAAGCACCCACACTTGCAGTAATAAGACCAATAGTCAACATAACAGTGTAAAACTGCACTTGATGGGTTTTGTTTTCGCCTTCTTTTTTGGTGGAAGTTTAGGTTCAAATGGGCCCCCTATCATTTGCCTGGCCCAAGGGACGACCTATAGTTAATGGGTCCTAGGAGAGTTTGTACCCTCTATCTGGCCTCCAGCCTTTGTGGGATGGGGACAAGTGGGGGACACACATGATTGTGATTTATATTTTTGGGTATCTGTTAGAGAAGAGAATTCCAGAGATTTTTACACTGAAGGCAACAACTCTTAGGCAATGGTCCAACAGTTTGTAAGAAATGTGAAGATAGGGCCATTTGTTGGCCAGGTCATCCAACGCTAAGATGACTACCTGAAGTTTGACCAGTTGTACTGATCCAAGTGTTTCATCTTTTATCAGGGAGATCATGGCTAAGGGAGGGAAGGAGCAACACTCCACAAATTTAAAAAAATTAAAAACGATTCATTTTTATGTTGGTTGGCAGTGCCATTGATATAGTCTATGAACTCCCATTGCTGTTCATTCAGTTAATCTCAAGGGACTCCCTAGGAAGCCAAGGGGTCTTGAGGAGTGACCTCTTCCAGCACTGTGGCATGTGGAAAGGGAATGAGAAAAGGTGATGCCATTCCCCAGCCCCACTCCCCATAGGTAGAATATTCCAGAGAGTCCAAGTTTGGCTCCATCTTGTATTAAGGAGGTCTCGGTAGTTGTGCCAAGCTTATTGGGTGCTGTTCCCATGACCCAAAGCATAATAGGCAGCTGAGTATGTAGGGTCACAGGCTCAAGGTCTGTAAGAGCCTCTATTTCCAGGAGAGCCCAGTATGGAGCCAGTCATTTTGTTTTAATGAGGTATAGTGCAGGGCCAGGATAGCCATTTTCTTGCATCAGAAGCTCTTAGCTAAATTGTGGTCATAATAAGTGGTCCAGAGACCCTAGAATGTGTGAGAAGAGATTGTCACGGCCTCAACAATGAAAGAACCTCTAGGAACACTAACTTATGTGTCTGTTGGTTTTAATTTGGACATATTTTAGAGCTTTTGTTGGAGGGGACCCCATTTGAGGTGAACCTGATGATAAGGGTTACGTGATGACAAGGGTTATATAGTTATAGTAAATGAGACAGTGTAGTATTGGTTCAAGAATAAACACATAGGTCAATAGAACAGAATAGAGAACTTGGAAATAGACCCACACAAATATGGCAAACTAACAAAATCAAGTAAATGAAGGCAGAAGCCTTTTTAACAAATAATGCTGGAGCAGTTGAACATCCATGGGCAAAAGAAATAAGCATCAACCTAACCTCATCTTCATCAAAAATGAACTCAAAGTGGATCCCAGACTTAAATATAAAAGTACAAAACATTTAGAAGAATATATAGGAAAAATTTGTCATGACTGAAGGCTAGGTTAAGGCTACATAAACACATAACAAATAAAAAAGTATATAAAAATATCTCACTTTCCACATTTAAAAACTAAGAAAAGGAAAGAAAGCAGAATATAATAAATTCTAAATAGAAATTAATGAAGTAAATAGAATAAACTAGAGAAAGTTAGTGAAGGCTTAAGAATAATAAACTTGATAAACCACTAGGCAAGGTTTATCAAGTTAAAAAAGAGGAAATATATAAATTACCAATATTAGGAATGAGAAGGCATCACTACAGATTATACAAATATTGAAAGAGGATAAAGGAAAATCATGACTCTATTTATGCCAGTAAAAGGATAACTTAAATGGACAAATTCTTTTAAAGACACAAATGATTAAAGTAAACATAAGAATAATGTGTGTTGTCCTATATCCACTTTTTCTTGGAGAATAAAATTTTATTCTAAAATGTATCTCAGTAACAATGAAATACCAAAAGCGGGTCATTATAATAAAAAAGAAAAGAGAGAAATTTGCTTACATTTTTTTTCCCTGAAAAACAAAATTATCACTGTAATATACTGCCAACACTCATTTGTCTGAATTTGAATTATTCATTTTATGGATTATGCAAGAAAATTTTAAAATCATTGCCTGAATTCTGCCTAATATTTAGCTATACAACTGGATGCTTTTATCTTCAGGTAAATACATTCTCAAGGAATACAAACAAAATTGAACAGTTGCTTAATAAACATAATTAGGAAGATAAATATATGCTTAGGATAAGTGCTCCAAAGCAAAGTATTGGTTTGCATCACAATTTCTCTCTTTTGGACATAATAAATTCCTCACCCCCCCAAAAAAACCTCAGACTGTATTGAAGTATTGGTATTAGAAGTAACAAATTATACAACACATATACAGAGCAAAGACAACTAAGTTATTTCAAACCCAAAGCACAGAAAAATTTAAAGGTGTTTAATGATGTTTATTACTTAAAAGTTTATATATATATGTACATATATATACATACATATATATATATATATATATATATATATATATATATATCTTCAAAGTGCTAATAAAACAAGTACTGAAAAATATTTCAGACCTGTCTACAAAGTTCTGACTGATTTGAAGTACTGAAATATCAGGACTGCAGGGGACAAAACAATTTAAATTTAAAAGGCTCCCATTATTATAAAACGTATCTTAAGCATGTTTTGCAAAGCTATGAAAACAGTAGTTGAAAGATCAGTTAAGGCTAGGTTAGTAATAAATGAATTACTTATTGACCCACATCTTTTTTCAGACTAATGTAAACATATGTTTTATAATATTTCTTCCATACTGCATGTGTCACATACATCCTGCGATATCTGTATATTGAATATTTTTTATCATCCACATTCATCGCATCATTTGGCCATGATGCAGTGAGTAGACTTGACCCTTTTATATCAAAATTCTTGATATATGATATTCTCTGTAAACCAAAAGCTGATCACAAAAGTTACATTTAATTCCTATTAAATGTAGGTGCATGTTCAATGGGACATCTTAGCTCATTTTTAGACTGTTAGAAGTTGTTGTGATTTACTTTGATCAATCTAAGATAAAAATACTTTCCTAGCATTTAGTGTGACTAAATGCCACTTTTGTCAAAACTTGATCCTGAGTTTGAGTGCTGAAATAAACTATAAAACTGAAAACACTCCAATATATGTTGGCTAATATTGGTGTCTGTACAATAATATGCCTTTTCTCTTTGTTAACATAATACGTATGAAAGTGCATTGTCTTCAGCAAGGGAAGAAGAGGAGTGGTCTAAAGTAGAGGTCCCCAAACCCTGGGCAATAGGCCAGAAACGGGCCACACAGCAGGAGGTGAGTGGCGGCGGGCAAGCAAGTGAAGCTTCATCTGTATTTGCAGCCACTCCCTAGCACTAGCATCACCGCCTCAGCTCCACTTCAGATCATCAGGCCTTAGATTCTCATAGGAGCACTGGTCCCTGGTGCCAAAAAGGTTGGGGACTGCTGGTCTGAAGAGTACCCAAATAAGGAAGCAGGAAGTTTCCCGTCTTAAAAATTCCCATTTTAAAACTTCCTAAGAATTTATTCCAGAATACATTGGTGTTTTAGTATAAAAATGCTGTTTCCCAAAATTTTTGACAAAATCAACAGTGCAGGAAAATACAGCATTTCCATCCTGTCAGTTTAGTAGCCTGAAGGGAGGGGCACAATCCCTGGCTATAAACAGAGCATTAATCAATAGTTCTGACTACATGGCATTTTAAATGTTGTTTAGGAAATCACATAAGGGAATTTTTTTTTTGTTACACATGTTTACACTACATTAAACATTTCTACGTTTTGAAAGAAGCGCTACATCTCAAAAATATTCACTAAATATATAATAGCGGAATATAAAATAAAGCAATTGCCAGTGGCAATGATATTCTCACAGTTCCAAATATTTTAACTTCTTATTTAAGAACTAAATCATGTTAAGCATTGCAATTTGTTGAAATTATAGAGAAAAAAGAAATATTAAATGCCATTGAAAACTCCAAAGAAGTTATCCATAAAAATCCAGGCTCTTTAGTGTCTTTCAAAACTAAGCCCAGGTATTGTTTCTGCTTTTATTTGGTCTCTTTTTGGGGGCATGTGAATTTTGTTTCGAAACCAAGTACAAAAACTTTAAAATGTATAAAATGTTGATGCTTTCTGAAGAGACACTTAAACTAAAATTAGGGCTAAGACATGGTTTACACATAAAAGTTCTGCAGTGGCATTTGTAATTAGGATCTTTCCAGCCCTGAGTAGCACTGAAATTCTTTGTGTGACAAATACAATCAACATCCTGAGTGCCGTCACAAGCACCTTATTTGTATGTCCAGGTGGCATTGTGCCCATCAGTGATGTCTTCCAGTTACCGGCCTTATGTGACCCAATATTGTTTTAAACTAATTGGCCGGGTTGCATCAATCTTTCCGTTGGTCCTTGGATTTCCTTAAATTATGACATCTTCATCAAGGGTTCTATACCCAATGCCTCTTCTCGAATAATACATTTTGCATTCAATGTAAATAATAGAAAAAATAGCAATATTATCAACAAAGCTGCAATATCAAATTTTAATCCTTTATTTTCTTTAGAATTTATAGTTGATGTGATTGTTACTGACGATGAAACAGATGTCACGGAACTATCGTGGGTTATGGTCGTCGTGGATGTTGACATCTGGGATGTGTTTTGTGAAACATTTGTTATTTTGGGTGTAGACTTTGAGGTGGTGGAAGTCAGATTTGTTGAGACTGAGGAAGCTGGAGTTGTAGACGGTTTCACAGTGCTGTTGGAAGTTTCGCTTGTAGGGCTGGCAGGCACATGTAGGGTGCTCCGTGCTGGATTAGCAGTGAGGCTTTCCAGAAGAGCGGGAAGATTTCTGCTTGAAGATGCCGCCAAGACTTCACTGTCCCCGGCGGCCTTCAGCAGCTACAGCATCAACAGCGGCCCCACGATGAACATGGCCAAACCAACTCGCACACCCGGTCCCATTGTTCTAAGAGCAGGATGAGACCGCGCGGCCTCCGGGTTCCCAACACAGGTGGTGCTGGTGCTAGCTAGAGCTGCCCTTCTGCGCATGGCAGCTCCATGTCCCCTCCTCTACACACACCTCCCCTCCACCACCTAGTGACTCAGCAGTGTGTTGCTGGGCCTGGAGCAGGCATTAAACTTGGAAGTAGGAACCTTTGCACAAAGCAAACTATGTACTTAAATGCTTCAGTGGTGAATTCTCCCAAACATCCAGGAAAGAAAACATACCGATTATACACAAACTATTCCAAAAAAATGGAAAAGTAGGAGATGCTTCCCAACTTATTCTGTGGTGCTAACATTATACTGAAATCAAAACCTGACAAAGGCATTACAAGAAAACCACAGACCAATATTCTTCATTAACATAAAGGCAGAACGTGAACAAAATTTTAGCACACTAAACCCAACGTTATACATAAAAAGGATAAGATATCAAGAAAAAGTAGGTGTATCTGGGAATGCAAGCTTTGATATTTGAAAATTAATGTCATCCTTAAGCCGCCAAAAATGGTAAAATGTACAATTATTGTGGGGGGCTCTAAGATTACCTCCAAACCCCTACTTCCCAGTATTCTCACCCTTGTGAATCCCTCCATATTTTACCAGAATTCACCTATATGAACACTACAGTACGGCAAAAGTGAGGGCACATCATCTCCAATGTTAGGTTATAATACTTGGTTTGAGAGAACCCTTGTGATGAGTATCCCTACAGAAAGGAAGACCTATGTCAACAGCTAGAAGAAAGAGCTTGAAATTGAATCTTTCAGCTTCAGGCTTCAGGTCTTCAGAGACTACAGTCCTAGTAGACAGCTTGACTGTAGTTTTATGGAGGAGCTTGAATTGTAATTGCCTACCTAAGCTGCTCCCAGGTTAATGTAATTTTCTAAAAAATGTAAACAAATGTATAGTGACAGAAAGCAGATCAGCGGTTTCCTGAACATGAGCAGGTAGGGACGAAGAAATTACAAAGTGCAAGGAAACTTTTAATTTTATATATATAAACATCTATCAAATTGTATATCTTAATTTATGTAGTTTAGACTTCAGATATGCTGTTTATTTTTAAGTTAATAGATACTCAAAACTCATTATTTTCTAATTACTACCTGTTACTATTATCTATGTCTTACAGGTTATTTACGTCGATTGTATTTCTATAGTAGAAACAGAATACAATGGTGTGCTAATACACATCTTTTCTCAACTTCACATTCAGAGACATAAGGCTTAAAATTGGCCATGTGGTAAACACTACACCTTAGAGATTGATTTATTATTTCATTTGCTGTGAAGATCTAAGGAAGTCAAGAGTATGCTAACAATTCAGATTAAACTTAAAAGTGTATTGTGTCTGTAGTTATCCATTGGGAACATCACAAAATTGTGAGGAAATATTTCTTCAGTATTGAAAAAGTATTACCCCATTAAGCAAATTACTAACATAATTGATGAATGACTTAAGTTCCAAAAGACTTCTTTGCTGTGTTACCGTATTCTTGTTAATGAAAATAGAAATATCAACCAACATTTATTTTAACAACGGGTAAACGATATGAAGGGATATTTCACCAAAGAAGATAGGTGACAAATAAACACATAAAATACACTCATGATCATAAGCATTAGAGAAATGCCAGGTAAAGCCACAATGAAATTTTACTCTACATGCCTATTAAAATGGCAAACATTAAAAATACTGATCATGGCAATTGTTGGTGAGTAGAAAGAACTTCTTACTCAACTGCTGGGGCGGGGAATATAACTTAATAACCACTTTAGAACACAATTTGGCAGTTTCCAAAATTTTTTAATTTTGTACCATAGGCCCATATGAAGACCTGGACAATCACCATCATAGTAACTTAACAGTCAAAAAGCCAGATTTCATTTAACAGAAGGGTTAAAAAATTGTGGTGCATTTGAGTAAGAAATCTAGGAAGACGATAGAGTAAGAAGCACCAGGAATTCATCTCCCC
>CM053508.1:101254881-101270276 GCA_028627145.1 Eidolon dupreanum | reverse complement strand
TAATGCCTGTACTATCTAAAGCAGTAGACAGATTTGGTGAAATTCCGATTAAAATATCAATGATGTCCTTACAATTAGAATCCTAAAATTTATGCGGAACTACAAAAGACCCTGAATAGCCAAAGCAATCTTGAGAAAAACAAAGTGAGGTATCATACTCTCTGATGTCAAACTCTACTACAAAGCTAAAATAATCAAAATATAGGTCAGTGGAATAGAATAGAGGTCCCAGAAATAAATCCTTGTTTATATGGTCAACTAATTTATGATAAAAGAGGCAAAGATACACAATGAGAAAAAGACAGTCACTTCAAGAAATGGTGTTGGAAAAACCGAACAAATACATGCAAAAAAATATATTGGGCCACTTTCTTACACCATATACAAAAATAAGCTCAAAATGGATTAAAGACTTAAATATAAGCCCTGAAACTATAAAACTCCTGGAAGAAAACATAAGCAGTAAACTCTTTGACACTGACCTTAGCAATATCTTTTGGATATGTCTCCTTGGGTAAAGGAAACAAACAAATAAATAAATGGGACACAACAAAGTAAAAACTTTTTGTGCAGAAAAGGAAACCTTAAATAAAACAAAAAGACAACCTACTGAATGGGAGAAGATATTTGCAAATGACACATCTGATAAGGGGTTAATATCCAAAATACATAAGAAAGTCATACAAGACCCCCCAAAACAAAACAGCAACAACAAACAAATGAAAAAACAACCCAGTAAAAAGTAGGGAGAGAAATGGAACAATTATTTCTCCAAAGAGGACATACAGATGCCAACAGACATATAAAAAGATGTTCAACATCATTAATAATCAGGAGGATGCAAATTAAAAGCACAATAAGATATCACCCCATAGTTGCCAGAATAGCTATCATCAATAAACCAGTAAACAACAAGTTTCGGAGAGAATGTGGAGAAAAGGGCCCTCTTATACACTGTTGGTGAAACTGTACATTAATGCAGCCACTATAGAAAATGGTATGGATATACCTCTAAAAATTAAAAATAAAACTTCCATATGATCCTGCAATTCTACTTCTGGGTATTTTTCCAAAGAAAACAACAACACTGATGATTCAGAAAGATATATTTACCCCATGTTCTTTGCAGCATTTCTACTAATAGTCAAGTTATAGCAGCAACCTAGATATGCATTAATAAGTGAATGGATAATTATGTGTTATACACACACACATATGTATACACACACACATATATGTATACACACACAATTTAATATTATTTAGCAATAAGAAAGAATGAAATCTTGCCATCTGCAACAACATGGATAGACTTAGAAGGTATTATGCTAAGTGAAATAAGTCAGAGACAGAGAAAGACAAATATCATATAATTTCACTTATATGTGGAATCTAAAAACAAAACAAATGAATAAACAAAACCAAACAAACTGACCCATAGATACAAGGAGCAAGCTGCTGGTTGCCAAAGAAGAGGGAGGTGGGGGAATAAGAATTAAAAAAAAAATCATGTCACCTGAATAAAAAATAAAAAATATCACTCCCCAAAATTAAATTAAAAAATCATATGTGGGTTCCTTTTTTTCCCACAGGATAGAAAAAGAAAAAAGAAATATTTGATAGAGATTTTAAGTTTGTCTTTCAAAACTAAAGTTCTGTTAAAACAGCAAGAGCAGTATGCCAGGAAAAGGAACTCACAAGTCCTTGGACTTGTATTTTTCATACTAAGCATTTATCATACTAAGCATTTATCATATAATTCTAATACTGAAAAAAAAATAACACAAAAATTTATTCTGAAAGTCTATTCCTTATTTTATGTAGAAAAGTATGAAAAGTATTGGGAAATGACTCTAAAGTTTCATGTGTGGGCTAATTAAAAATAACATAGATGCACGTGTACACACACACACACACACACACACACACTCACACACTCACACACAAATCAATGGCTGATAACTCCCCAAATCTGATGAAAGTCATGAGTATAAACATCCAAGAAGCTCAATCCAAGAAGGGTGAACTCAAAGTGACCTGAAACAAGACACATTGCAATCAAAGTGTCAAAAGTCACAAAGAGAGAATGTTGAAAGGTACAAGGGAGAAGTTACTTGTCACATGCAAAGAATACTCAATAAGATTACCCACAGGTTTTTCAGCAGAAACCTTGGAAGCCAGAAGGCAGTAAGCTGGTATGTCCAAAGTGCAGAAAACAAACAAACAAACAAAAACACTGTTAACCAAGAATCCTGTATCTGGCAAAACTGTCTTTCAAAATGAGAAATTAAAAATTCCCAGATAAACAAAGTGAAGGGAGTTTATTATCACTAGACTTGTCCAGCAAGAAATGTTAAAAGGAGTCCTTCAGGTTGAAATGAAAGTACAATAGACTAACTTGAAAGAATAAAGACTAACATGAAGGAAAAAATATCTTTGGTAAAAACTACTTTTATTGTAACTGGTTGGTACCTCCATTTTTAAAATTTCTACATGATTTAAGAAACAAGTGCATTTTTAAAAACCAAGTATTAGTCTATGTTTTTGGACATACAATGTATAAAGATATAATTTTGTGATACCAATAACAGAGAGTTGGGGACAGACTCATATAGGAGCAGAGTTTTTGTGTGTTATTGAAGTTAGGCTGATCTAAATTCAAATTAGATAGTTACAATTTTAGAACTTTTAATGTGATCCCCATGGTAATCACAAAATAGCTATAGACTATAAACAAAAAGAAATGAGAAGACAATTAAAATGTTTCACATTAAAAAATAAAAAACAAAAGAAGACAGTAATAAAGAAAATGAGGGTTGAAAAAGCTATAAGGCATATAGGAAATAAACTGACAGAAGTAAATCCTTCCTTATCTGCCACGTCCAGCAAGTGATAAGTCCACATCCAGCATGGCCCTGGAGAATGTACCTGAGTGGCAACGGTGGGAGATGAAGAAAAGAAAGAAGACAGAAAGCTGAGATCAGGAGGTCCACTGTCCACTGATGGTGGAGCAGTGGTGCAGTTTCATTTTTGCAAGCTGCTTTTATACAAGAACATACAATAGTTGGCATAAGCAGTTTCTCTTAGACATAACAACACTGTTTCTTCTACTTCTCCGAAGCCATATCTTATTGTGACCTTCAGCCTGTTTGTCTGCCTGTGGCTACATTTATACTTTCTTGTTCTCAGAAGGAGTTTACTAAGGCAAGGTAATCCTTGGTTGCCCTTGCAGACTGCAAGGACCTTGTCAGTTTATAGTTCGCTCTCCTCACTTATCAATAATGACTTTAAATGTAAATGGATTGAACCCTCCAAAGACAGAGATTGTCAGAATAAAAAATAAATAAAAGAAAGATCTACCTATATGTTTTCTATAGAGAATAACTTTAGATTCAAAGACATGAGTAGGTTGAAAGTGAAATGATAAAAAAAAATATCCCATGCAAATAATGACCATGGAAAGTAAGAGCAGCTATACTAATATCAGACAAAATGCTTAAATTTTTTAAAGTTATAAGAGACAAAGAAGAACATCTCAATATAGTAATAAAAGGTTTTATACAGCAAGAAAATATAACAATGATAAATATTTACGTACCTAATAACAAAGAAAAAATATAAAGCAAAAACTGACAGAATTGAAGAAATAAACAGGCAATTCTACAATAGTTGGTGACTTCAGTACTTCATTCTCAATAATGAATAAAACAACCAGATCAAAAACAAAAAAAGAAAAGCAATCATTATGTAGAGGACCTGAACAACAAGAAACCAATTAGATCTAAGAGAAACATACATAAGACTTTACCCAACAGCAGCAGAAAACACATTCTTCTCAGGTACGCATGGGACATCTCCATGAAAGACCATGCTAAGCCACAAATTAAAGGTTAATCAATTTAAAAAGACAGATATGATAACAAAAGGTCTTCAAACTCAAAGGGATGAAGTTAGAAGTTGATAAAAAAAAGTCAAACTGAAAAATTTACAAATTTGTGGAAATTAAACACACACTTTTAAACAATCAATGGGACAATGAAGAAATCACAAGGAATATTAGAAAATACTTAGAAGTAAAACAAAAAACACAACATACCAAAACCTATGAGATGCAGCAAAAACAGTAATAAGGAATAAGTAATACCTTTAAAGCTTACATTAAAAAATCAATTACCTAACTTTTAACTTAAGGAACTGATGCAGAAAAGCATTTGGCAAAATTCAATACCTTTTCAAACAAACTAGGAACAGAAGGAAACTACCTCAACATAATAAAAGCCATATAAGAAAAACCTACAGCTAACACCATACTCAATGGTTAAAGACTGAAAGCTTTTCAATCAGGAATAAAGATTGCCTTCTCTCACCACTTCTATTCAACATAGTACTGGAAGTTCTACCCAGATGAATTAGGCAAGAAAGAGAAATAAAAGGCATTCAAACTGGAAAGGAAAAAGTGAAATTGTATTTGTTCACAGATAATATAATCTTATATGTAGAAAACTATGGAGAGCAGATTGTAAGCTGACAAGGTCCTTGTGGTCTGCTAGGACAACCAATGGTTGCCTTGCCTCCACAAATTCCTTCTGAGAACAGGATAGTACAAATGTAGTCACAGGCAGACAAACAAGCTGAAGGTCATGATAAGATATGGCTTCGGAGAAGTAGAAGAAACAGTATTGCTATGCCTTAGAGAAACTGCTTATGCCAGCAATTGTATGTTCTTGTATAAAAGCAGCTTGCAAAAATGAAACTGTGCCATTGCCCACCATCAGTGGACAGTGGACCCCCTGATCCCAGCTTTCTGTCTTCTTTCTTTTCTTCATCTCCCCCTGTTCCCACTCAGGTATATTTTCCAAAGCCACATTGAATGTGGCAGGATTGACCACTGCTGGGGTGGCAGGTGGAGCCTAAACAAGGACCTGAGTACGGGAAGACACAAAACAGGTAAGGTGAGGAGACTCCCTCGGAAAAGTGTACACAAAAGAATAAAGAAAAGGAGAAGGAAGAAAATACAGATAACAGCCTGGTAAAATTCAAGAAAAAACACACGTTATGTAAATTTAAGGCATTAAGTAAATTTAAAGAATAGGCTGTAGTAATCGGGAGTAAAACATGGGACAACAAGGGTCAAAGGACTGTAATATTTTTGTACAAATGTAAAGCTCTGCTTAGGGCTAGGGGGTGTAGGGTGCACACTCACCAAATTCAGTAATTTTTAGATTTCATTCAAGGAACTTTCCCTGGTTCCCAGATGAAGGGACAGTGAATTTAGAAACATGGGACAAAATTGGAGCACACTTATGGGAACGTTTTTCAGCTAAAGGACTAAAAGATTTTCCTATTCCAACTTTTGCCTTATGGGGACTAGTAAGGGACACTCTTGACCCTACATCTTCTGCCAGTCGACTTCCTGCTATTGTACAGCGATTAAAGAGTACAGAAGAGGGTTATGAAGCTTTAAAGAAAACTGTGCCTTCAGCTCCTCCTTTAACTGAGGAGTCTTTGCCATCGGAGTATGAGCAGGAGTTAGAAACAGAGGAATGTCAGTCTACAGAGTCCTCTGATGAGGAAAGCTCCGATGAGGAAGTGGAAGAATCCGCCACAGGATTGGTTGCGGCTCTGGCAAAATTATCTTGTTAAGTGACGCCTTGGCTGCTCCTGCAGCTCCTTCCTGCGGGACCAAACCTAAGAAATGAAATACTGTTACCTCGACTGTAATCTCTAAAATCATACGTTCTCCCTTACGATGGGGATTGCAAATAGCCAGAGAGCAAGGAGAAGAAATCGGGGGATTTCATGTGTTTCCGGTCACTGAGAAACAAGTAGATGGGCAAGTTGTTAGAGAACTCTGCTGTTCCTTTAAGACGCTTAAAGACCTGAAACAGGCATGCGTTTCATACGGGCCTACAGTGCCTTTTACTTTGGCAATGCTTGAGTGTTTTCAGAGTGAAGCCTTGCCTCCCAGTTATTGGAAATAGATTGCTAGGGCTTGTTCATCAGGAGGAGATTATTTACCGTGGAAGAGTGAGTGGTACAATCTCAGTGAACAGCAAGCAAGGTGTAATGCTGCTCAGAATATTCTTATAAATATTGAAATGTTGACTGGAGAAGGACAATATTTAGATCTCAGGCAGGATCTGGTGTATCAGGTCCAGGCATATCAACAGATTAATATCTGTGCCATGAAGGCTTGGCACAGCCTTCCTACTTTCAGGGCTAAATCAGAGGAATTGAGTAGTGTAAGGCAGGGCCCTGATGAACTATACCAGGATTTTGTTTCTTGCCTTTTACAGGCTGTGTCTAGGATAGTATCTGATACCGAAGCAGGGGAAATAATCGTGAAGCAATTTGCCTATGAGAATGCTAACAAACCTTGTCAGACAACATTAGACCTTACAGAAAGACTGGCACATTGTTTGATTTTATCAGAATTTGTGCAGATATTGGGCCAGCATATGTGCAAGGGGCTGCTCTGGCTGCTGCCCTAACCTAGTCTCTAGGTAATATAGGGGGTCCACAGAGGAAGGTAATGAAAGGTGGAGGAAGTTGTTTCAGATGTGGTGGAATTGGACATTTTGCAAAAGAACATCCCACCAGGAGCTTAACTGGAGGTTCTGGAAGTAACCCAATATTACGTGGTCGAGGGGCAAGTAAACTTAAACCCCCTGGAGTTTGCCCCCGATGTCAAAAGGGACCTATTGCGTCAATAAATGCAAGTCTATCTATGACATCCAGAGAAACCCGATTCAAGGAAATGGACCCCGGGGCCAGACTCGGCCCCGCCAAATAATGGGTCCACTAATTACCAATACTTCAGTGGTCCTGCTGCCCAATGTGGAGTGGTTGCCTCAAGTGGACTGCCAGTCCATGGTTTTGCCACAGGAGAGTCAGGCAAGCCCACCGTTCAACTCTGCTGCATTACGCCAAGAAGTGCAAGACTGGACCTCAGTCCCACCACCTGATATGTATTAACTCCTGAAATGGGGCCACAAGCAATTCCTACTGTGGTATGGGGTCCTATTCCTCCTGGAACAGTAGGTCTTATTTTAGGAAGAAATAGCTTGACTATGAAGGGATTTCAGGTGTTGTCAGGAGTTATTGATGAAGATTATACAAGAGAAATTAAAGTGATGGCTCAAACAGTATGAACTATTGTTCAAATATTAACTGATAGAATTTGCTCAATTAGTACTTATTCCTCATGTAAAGGCTGGGAAAGTAATAAATTCTAGGAAGAGGGGAAAATCTGGATTGGTTTCTCAGATGTTTATTGGGTCCAACAAATTAAACAAGAAAGATCTACAATGACTCTATTGATAGAAGGAAAAATGTTTTCTGGTCTTTTAGATACTGGGGCTGATGTATCAGTTACCAGTGATAAGCATTAGCCTTCTAACTGGCCCACTGCTCCAGCTTTAACTGAACTGCAAGGCATAGGACAAGCTCAAGGACCATTACAAAGCTCAAAGTTATTACAATGGACAGATTCTGATGGTCAACAGGGCTCCTTCCATCCTTATGTACTTCCTGGTCTGCCTGTTAATTTATGGGGAAGAGATGTTCTGTCACAACTGATAGTTATGATCTTTAGTCCAAATACTCAAGTTTCTAATATGATGCTTAGACAAGGTTATACCCCTCTTGGTGGATTAGGGAAAGAACAAAGCCATATGCAACCTATACAAGGTCAACCTAAATATGGTCACTCTGGGTTAGGATATCAAAATTGGTAACTGGGACTTTGGCAGCTCCTGCTACCTCATGTAAGGGTATTGCTGGAAAAATATCTTGGAAATCTGATTATCCCGTTTGGGTAGACCAATGGCCCCTAACTCAGGAGAAGTTATCCGCAGCCCAGTAGCTAGTTAAAGAACACCTTGAGGCAAGGCATATCGAGCCTTCCATTAGTCCTTGGAATACTTCAATTTTTGTCATTAAAAGGAAATCAGGGAGATGGAGGTTATTACAGGACTTCTGGGCAGGTAATTCGGCTATAGAAATCATGGGTACCACACAACCTGACCTTCCTATGCCCACTATGATTACTTGGAATTTTCATTTTATGATTATAGATTTGAAGGACTTTTACTGTACTCTTGGATCCTGAAGATAAGAAACGCTTTGCTTTTAGCGTTCCTTCACTTAATTTTAAGGAGCCCATGAAGAGATATCAATGGAAGATTCTTCCACAAGGTATGGCTAATAGTCCTACACTGTGTCAAAATTTTGTTGCTCAAGCAGTATTGCCAATTAGAGAAAAGTTTCCAAACTCCTATATCATCCATTAAATGGATGGCATTTTGCTTGTGCATGCAGAGAAGAGTATAACTGCAAGCATATGCTGAATTGCAGTTATCTTTACAAAACTATGGTCTTTGCATTGCACCAGAGAAAGTGCAGAGGTCTGCACCTTTTTCATATTTAGGAACTATGATTTTGCACCGCACAGTTAAACCACAAAAAGTCCAGATTCAATTTGACTCATTAAAAACACTTAATGATTTTCAAAAATTACTTGGAGATATTAATTGGCTTAGACCGCAGGCAGGAATCGCCACAGGACAACTGCAGCCTCTGTCTGATATATTGAGAGGGGATTCTGATTCTTCTTCTCCCAGAGAGTTAACTCTTGCTGCTAAACAGGCTTAACAATTAGTAAATGAAGCAATACAAATATCAGAGGTCTATTGTATAGATCCCTCTCTACCTTTGCTACTAGTAATCTGCCCAACCAAGCCTCTACCAACTGGGATTATTTGGCAGAGATCAGGCCCAATAGAGTGGCTGCATTTACCAAATTCTGGTCCAAAGTTTCTCAACCCATACTATGAATTAGTTGCTATTCTTATAGATAAGGGTCGAATCCGGATGCGACAGCTCTTAGGAAGAGATGCTCATACTATAATTATTCCTTATAATCAGAAACAGCAAGCATGGTTGCATCAATATTCTGATTCATGATTATTATCATTAGCTCAATGTGACGCAACCATTGATTGTCATTATTCACCTGCTAAACTGATATAGTTTTTGCTACAAACACCTGTAATATTTCCAAAGGTAATTTCCCAGGTACCTATCCCTAAGGCCATTACTGTCTTCACGGATGGTTCCAGCAGTGATATTGCTGTGGTACATACTCCTACTCAGACTTATTCAAAACAGACTAATATGACTTCGGCTCAGAGAACTGAATTATTGGCTTTAATCTGGGCTTTAGAGTTGTTTCCACAACAACCTGTAAATATTTATTCAGATAGTGCTTATTTATATACTGTAAGTCTAGTTATTGAAACTGCCTTTATTGGATATACGTCAGATGAAAGTCTCTTCCGTTAATTCATACAGCTCAAAAGCTTATTCAAGCTAGGAAAGACCTATGCTTCATTGGACATATAAGAGCACACTCAGAGCTCCCAGGGCCACTGGCCAAAGGAAATGAACATGCCAATCATGCTACCTGTGCTGATGGAGCTATTTCTATTTACCATTTGCTGATTGCTGCACTCTCTACCCCTTTGCAGTTAGCAATAGAAAGTCATCAATTTTGCCATCAGAATGCATTTGCCCTATGGAAGCAATTTGGACTGACTTGGGATAGTGCTTGTCAAATTGTTAAGCAATGTCATCAATGTCAGATCCATCTGCCTGTCCCTCATTATGGAGTGAATCCAAGGGGACTGTTACCTAATCACATATGGCAGATGGATGTTACTCCTGTGGGATCCTTCCGCAATACCCCCTATGTACATACTACTGTAGATACCAGTTTAGGATTTATTTTGCTACTGCTTGTTTGGGGAAAGGCACTAGTCATGCAATTAGTCATTGCTTGCAAACATTTGCAGTCCTAGGCCTTCCAAAGCAAATTAAAACTGACAATGGACCTGGGTATACTAGTAAGACATTTCAACAATTCTGTCATAAATTCTAGGTTGTATATATTAACAGGTATAGCCTATAATCCTCAAGGGCAAGGCATTGTGGAATGAGCTCACTGCACCCTCAAACTTCAAATACAAAAACAAAAAGGGGGAGTTAGCCCCACGACTCCTCAAAATATATTCATCATGTACTTTTCACTTTAAAGTGTTTAAACATAGATGATGATGGTTGAACAGCTGCAGAAAGGTTTTGGTTCTCTTCAGGGAATCCATGATCAGTAGTTCATTGGAAAGATCCATTAACTAATGAATGGCATGGCCTAGATCCCATTTCAGTATGGGGTCAGGGGCATGTTTGTGTTTTTCCCGAAGGCGCTGACAGACTTTGTTGGCTGCCTGAAAGGCTGGTTAGACATTGTGAAGATGGCGGATGGATCAGACTCAAAGAAGCTCATCCCTCCCCTGAAGCACCTGAAAATTACTCCTCCGGTAGTCATTCCACAGTCCAGAGGGACTGGGAGGCCATGTAATCCCACAGGGGGGGATATTAAACATTTGACATCGGAAGGGCAGGACATAGTTTGATGCCAGGGTTGGCCTGTCACACCTGACCAGCCATTTGTGGCTATGTTAGCTTTACTCACTGTACAAGTAAGTATAGTTAAAGGAGAAAACTATTGGACATATTATCCCAATTCCCCTGTGTTACATCGAGTTACATAGGAAGATGTTAATATATCCATGTTTGTTAATGACACGTGGGTTCTTGGGGGCCATCCTGATGATCATATAAAACCACAATGGGTGAATTTTAATTACTCAGGGGTATCATCAGTTGCACCACTGTGTGTGGGGACTCATACTTGGGTTACAGGAATTTTGAGAATTGAATCTTACTTGAAGACTGCCATGGGGTGGGGAGGTGCTAATATTGCTAATCTCAATGGACCATGGGACATGTTTAAGTACTTGTAGCAACTCTCTATTCTTGTACTTTCTAATAATACTATGGTGGTGCCAGCAACACATCCTCCTGGGATACCTTATTGTCCCAGTACTACATCAGTGGAGCTAAAAGGATGGGTGAATTGGCTAGAATGTGCTCATCTTCTACCTTCGGAACATAATACAACCAGATGGCCACAGACGGTGTATGATTGGTCTCATTGTCTTGTTGCTCATAAAGACTGGATGACACCTGGAGGGTACACAGCCCCTTTGATGACCCTGGACTTCGTTAATCTGTCTGATTCATCTACTGCAGATTTGAACATCAAGCATCGCCATGGGGTTCAAGCCTGCATTGCCACCACCTGTCTTTTTAATTGGACAATTACAAATAAATGCTTTGAATGGACTTATCTATCTTGTGTCAATTGTAATTTAACTAATTGTGTAAGTCCTCATAACAAAGGATCATATCTATTGGTTTTGAATCAACCTAGTTTTATAATGTTACCAACAAAATTGGAAGAGCCTTGGTATGATAGCTGTCTTCAAAATCTGTCAGAAATGAAATCTGCCTTGAGCAAGGACAAAAGAATTATAGGACTGGTTATTGCTGGTTTAGTAGCCTTTGTGTCTTTAGTAGCCACGGCAGTTACTGCCGCAGTTGCGTTGTCACAAAGCGTTCAGAATGCCAATTCTGTAAATGAATTAGCCCATAACACATTCATGGCCATGAAAAGTCAAGAGGATATTGACTTAAAATTAGAGGTGAAATTGAGTGTTCTTGAATTGGTTGTTGTTCAGATTGGAAATGAAGTTGAGGCCTTGGAGAAGAGGATGAGTTTAAGCTGTCATGCTGCCAGTAAGGGAATCTGTGTGACTAACATGATTTATAACCAGTCACAATGGAATTGGCAAAGGGTTAGACTTCTTTTGCAAGGTATTTGGCACCACAACAATTCGTGCTTAGATTTACATAATTTACACCAAGAGATTTTGGACATTCAAAATGCAAAAGATACTATAATCAATCCTCAAGCTTTAGCTAAAGATTTGTTAGATAACTTTCAAGGCTTTAATCCGTTTAATATGTTAAGACATAATTTTTGGTTTTTGACAGGGATTTTGTGCTTACTAGTTGTCTTTTTCTGTACCTTTGAGTCAGCTGCCGAATCCTCCAACGACAAATAACACAGTCCTATATTGCTCTACATGTATTGTGGCTCCAAGCTAAAAGGAAAGGGGGAGATGTGGAGAGCAAATTATAAGCTGACAAGGCCCTTGCAGTCTGCAAGGACAATCAAGGGTTGCCTCGCCTCCACAAATTCCTTCTGAGAACAAGATAGTACAAATGTAGCCGCAGGCAGACTAACAAGCTGAAGGTCACAATAAGATATGGCTTCGGAGGAGAAGTGGAAGAAACAGTATTGCTATGCCTTAGAGAAACTGCTTATGCCAGCAATTGTATGTTCTTGTATAAAAGTAGCTTGCAAAAATGAAACTGTGCCATTGCCCACCATCAGTGGACAGTGGACCCCCTGATCCCAGCTTTCTGTCTTCTTTTTTTCTTTTATCTCCCACCATTCCCACTCAGGTATATTTTCCAGAGCCGCACTGGACATCGCAGGCTTTACTACTGCTGAATGCAGCAGAAAAGCCTCAAGGCTCTACAAAATTACTGTTAGACCTAATAAATGAATCCAGCAAAGATATAAAACCAACATAGAAAAATCAGTCGCAGTTTTACACATTAATAGTAAAGAATCTGAGTGGGAAATTATGAAAACAATTCCTTTTACAATAGCATCAATAAGAAAAAATACTTAGGTTTTAACTTGACCAAGGAGGCAAACACTTGTACTACAAAACTACAAAACATTTCTGAAATGAAGACATAAATGGAAATACATCCCATATTCATGAGTTGGATGACTGAGTAGTTAAGATGTCAATACTACAAAGAAATCTACAGATTTCATGTGATCCCTATCAAAATCCTAATAACTTTTTTGCAGAAACAGAAAAAAGCTATTCTAAAATTCATGTGGAACCTCAAGGGACCACGAATAGCTAAAAACAATCTTGAAAGAGAAGGTCAATGTCAAAGGACTTACATTTCCCAATTTCAGAACTTACTACAAAGCTACATTAATGAAAACGGTGAGGTACTCACATAAAGACAGACATATAGACCATGGGGATAGAATAGAGCCTAGAAATAAACTCTATTTGGAATGATTTTCAATAAGGGTGCTAAGAGCAATCAGTTGTAAGATGATATCCACGTGCAAAAGAGTGAAGTTGGAGGGGGGAATTCGGAGTTTTTACAAGATAAAGAATTCTGGAGATGAATGGTGGTGATGGTTACACAATATGAATGTACTTAATACTGCTAAGCTGTGCACTTAAAGGTAGTTAAAATGGTAAATTTTATGTGTATTTTATTAGAATTTTAATTTAAAAAATAAAGCAAACAAATATGGTGGATTCATTCAATAGAACACTACTCAGCATGCATGTATAAATGAACTATTTATACCCACAGCATGCAAGAGTCTCAAGATAATTATGCTGTATGAAAGAAAACAGACCACAAATAGAATACTTTATGATTGATTGTATAAAATTGTAGAAAAGACAAATCTATGGTGAAAAAAAAGTAAATCAATAGATTCCTTGAGATGTGGCTAATATTTTCCTGGAGAAGGCGAAGAGGAATAATAAAGAGCACAAGGTAGCTTTGGGTGATGAATAGGTTCATCATGAGGACAGTGTTGGTTCCCTGAGTATATACATATTTAAAAACTTATCAAAGTGTACCATCAAATGTGTAGTCAATTATTGGCTAACAATTTTATCTCAACAAAGCATTAAAAGAAATGGTTGCACATAAAAATCTGATCTCCATTCATTTTAGAAAACTGGAAGATTTGGCAACCTTATATTGACTATTATCTCTACTTGTTCTGGCAGTAAAAAAGGCTGTCACAAATGCTTTATCCCTAGAGTACAGGACCTACCTCCTCTCAGTCACCATTTTCCTGCCAATTCAGCAATGACCTTGAGATGAATAGTGCAGTGAGCCTGCAGTAATCCACAAAATCTTTAGTTTATTTACTCTGCCAGTGACCTTAATCATAGGATATCTGAAGGCTTTGAAAATTTCTGTAAAGCCTGAATCCTGCAGTCAGATTCAAGGGAACATTTGAGGATGCAGTTTTAGAACAGGTACATTCTCTTTAGTTTGCTGCAGTCTCACCTACGTTATCACCTCTCGCCCAGTGTTTCTGTACAAATTATGGTCCTAACTGGACCCAGTATGTCTTACAGTTAGAGACACCTGTATACTAGATGTTAGACTTCAAAGTATACAGCTATTTGGCAGGAACCAGGTAAACAGTGTCTGTTCAACAGTGCTAGGGAATACGAAGCATTCTCTGGAAACAAAAGACCTAATTTGTGCTGCTCTCAGATGCACTGGAGTTTGTCATAAATGCCCTCACCTCAGAGCAATTTCTAGTACATAAAAATTCAAGCTAATTCAGACCAAAGTAGGCCAAAAGCCCTATGATTTTACCCAGGAGGCCTTGCATAGCAATACAAATGAAGCCAAATCTGGACTGAGAGCTGTTCTCAGCCATCCTGCTGTTCCTTCTGAAGCAATTTGGAAACCCTTTTCATTTGGTAGCCCTTAATTCTGTTCTCAATCCATTACACACAGTGATCAGAACACAGAAGATTAAAGGTGGCTTTATCAATAAGACCCTTATTATCACCCAAACCAGAGCAGTCTAAAATAGGTAGTTGTTGGGATGGGTAATACAGTGGCTGGATAAATTCACCATGAGCATCACAGGGGATCAACACTGTTCTTGAAAAAGGGAAACCTCAGCAAGCTGCCAGCAGAACCCAGCTCAAGTCTTCATGGCCAGAGATGGGTCATGAGCACAGCTAAACCAGTCACAATGGAGGGAATGAGGTGTGCTAATGGCCACAGGCTACTTGCAATTCCCTCTTAGAAAGGACAGAGGTCTGCAGTCCCTGAGCACAAGGAAGCAGCTGACACACACTCTAGAAACCTGCTGGTGGGTAGAGCTGAGATGGCTTCTGCCACAAATACTAGCAGTGACAAAACTCTGGTAAAGTCCATGGTCAGAAAATGCAATTTAGATCCAGAAAGTTTCCAACATATCTAGCATTCATAGGGAATGTCCTCAGTGTGACTATTTGGATGAACAAGGTTTAACTTCTGGCTGATGGCTCCCTTAAAAAAACTACTCTCAGAGCTTCTCTCTAGTGTGTGTTCTTGAATTGAAGTAGGTAGTACATTCTCTCTACTCCTTTCCCTAGTGTGAATTTTATGATGCCGAATGAGGGTAGGCCTTTGGCTAAAGGCTTTTCCACATTCACTGCACTTATATGGCCTGTCTGGTTTGTGAACCTTCTGGTGCTGTCTCAGATTAGACCTTTGTCTGAAGGTTTTCCCACATTCCAGGCATTCATAAGGCCGCTCACTGGTGTGAAGTCTCCGATGATTATTGAGGCTGGAGCTTTGGTTAA
>CM053508.1:101233020-101254381 GCA_028627145.1 Eidolon dupreanum | reverse complement strand
CAGAGTGAGACATTCACAACTGTGGCATAGGTACATGCCCAATCAACCACGATATTTGTGTAAAGTGGCCTAAGGTTGGAAAGAAAGGGAGAACAAGGGCACCAATACAAGTAAGTCTTTTGCATCAGACAAGATGCTTGCCAGCATCTTATCTCGTGATAAGACCATTGCTGCCGGGGGTGGAGGGGCAGCCTGGCCGTCAGTATCATACCTGTTCCCCTTGAGGCATTGATCCTGCCATGTCCACAATATGGGAGAACTCATGATAGGTCACAGTGACAACACAGATATTCCCATTTCTTTTTCATTTGTCTCCCCTGTGGGATATCTCACAGTTATGTGTGGTGGCCAGTTGGCTGTTACCCAAAGAATTACTACTGTCAGTTTACCTCTAGCCCCTGCCTCGTGGGGCTATTAGGCCTACACATTGGCAATGTGGGGCCTTTTTTTCTTCCATGGCCAAGTCCATTGCACTGTTTCTCCCCTTTTAGGAGTATGTTACCATTGAGTCCATACACGGTTTCAACAGTTTTAGTGGTAGTTACCTGTAATTGGATGGGGGTCATGGCCCTATGTAATAGCAACTCTCCTGGGAAGGCACCTCCAGCTCAAGGTCACTCATTCAGGCTCCACAACAGGTCTCACATGAGGGATACCCAACCTCGCAGTCCCGTGGGATTGATGGATACCCATAGGTGCTGTTTCAACAGCCTGTTGTACCACTCAGTCATGCCCGCTGCCTGAGGATTATACGGGGCATGCAATTTCCATTGAATGTCCATTTGCTTGGCCCACACTTGGACTTCATGCCCTGTTCGCTTTCCACCACTAATGGCCTGCCATAAAAGGCACATAAGCGTTAGAGAGCTTGGACAGCATGTTTTTGGTCTATGGCCATAGACATGAAACAATAACTCAGTAGCTGGGTCCACTGCTATAAAGGCATAGGATGCCTCTTGAGATTTTGGAAGAGGTCTTATGTAATCTATCTGCCACATGGTCCATGGGACCCTTTCCCTTGTTACTTGTACATGCTCCTGCTTCATGCCGAGAGGATGCAGCGTATTCCGGCTGCATCCCAAACACTTGGCACAGGCTTCTGTAATATCTTCCCATTTCGGGGGCAGGTTCCATTGTTTTATTGTCCTCATAGTTTTGGCATCTGCGTGCTGATATACAGTTATGTCCTTTTCTTGTTCTATCTTCCAAAGGTCTTGCCACATGGCTTGTTCCCATAAGGGCCTATGGCTTACTAGCTAGTTTTGCCGTTTCCATGTACGCAACCATAATGTCAAACCTTTAAACACTGCCCACCTGTCAGTACAAATAGTCAACGGGCCATCTTCATGGGCTATAACACCATCCACATGGCCCGCAGTTCAGCTTATTGGCTGCTTTGACCTGTACCTGTATCATAACAAATATGGCCAGTAGCCGGTTGCACCTCTATAGCTATCCACTTGGCTCCCTGCTCTCTACTGGACCCATTTGTGTACCACACATCAATGAGTGTGAGTGGCTTCCCTTCTCTGTAGGGGGACACTTCTTGATCTGTAGGAACTTCGGCATCCAGTAAATTGTCAGTGGTAAACTCAACGGGGCCTAAAACCGTCTGAAATTCCATGGCCAGAGGGCTAGCAGCTGTGGTACTCCACTGTTCCAGAGAAGCACCCCATTTCATTGGGGTAGGGGTTTGGGCCACCCCCGTATCCATGTGTGTAACAAACCGTGTATTGGGTAAGTGGTGCCTGTCTGCACTTTGTCCGTGCCAGTCACTGCCTCAGTGGCCTGCAAGGCCGCATATACAGCTGCTGATTGCTTCTCTATTAGGGAGTATTGGCTCTCTGTGCCTTTCCATAGTTGGGACTAAAAATCCACTGGGGTCCTAGTTCGTTCCGAACATTGTCATAGGCCCCAGCTGTATCCTTCTGCTGTTACATGTACGTCCAATCCAGAGTTTACCTGGATCTGTTACCTGTAAGGCTTGTGCTTGTTGCACTGCCCAAGCACCTTCTCTACTGTTTCATCCCAGTCCCAAGTAGCTCCCTTCTTGATCAGGCCAAATAATGGCTGTGCTACCTGTGTTAGGTGGGGCACAAACACTCTCCAGTAGCCTGAAAGGCCCACATAACTCTGCAATTCTTTAACTGTAGCGGGTCATGGATACACTTGTATCTTATCAATTATGGCATCAGGGATTCCTTTTGTCTTACCCAACCAGACAACACCCAAGAATTTGACTGATAAGCCAGGTTCCTGAACCTTGGTTGCATTTACCACCCAGCGCATGTTTTCAGATGCTGCAACAGCACCAGTGCTACTTGTTCTGGGTGCGTAAGGGAAGCAGAGGTTAATGTGATATCATCAATATAATGAAACAATTCCACCATTGCTGATTGGATCCAGGTTGCCAAATCCTAGGCTATGAACCCATGGCAAATTGTTGGGCTGTGTAAGTAGCCTTGGGGTAGTACCACAAAGGTCCATTGTCTTCCTTCCTATGTGAAGGTGAGTTGGTCTTGACTTTTGGGAGCTAAATCTATGGAGAAAAAAGCGTTAGCCAAGTCAAGACATAGTGGTACGTTCCCAGCTTTGTAGATGATCCATTAGATCATGGATGAATGCTAATGCTGCATGCAATGGGGGAGTCACTTTATTCATTTACCAATAGTCCATAGTCATTCTCCATGAGACATCAGGCTTCTTCACTGGTCACACAAAGGCATTATGACTTTGACTGGGGAGCACAGTCTAAGCATTCTCCAATTCCTGAATCATAGCTCAGATTTCATCATGCCTACCAGGCAAGCAATATTGCTTAACATTGACAATATGCCTTGGTTCTGGCTCCTTCTGTGGCAGGTGATGGATATGTCTCCGCACTAAAGTTTTCACCACCCAGACTCACAAACGAAATTAACCAGCAGAGGTCTGCAGATCAAGCTCTTGCAACACATTCACCCCTAGGATTTATTCCGGCAGTGGAGAAACATACACTTTATACAGACACGGGGGCAAATGTCCTATTCCAAGAGGCAGTCACAGCTTTAGTCTTAATAGTCTTACAGCCGTAGCTGTCTGTATAGGTGGCTGATCCAGGGAATCTGTCTGGATTTCCACAGATAAGACTAGTTGTCTCGGTATCCACCAGTGCTGGGACTCTTTGCACATTCTGTGGGAACCAGTGGATTACCAATTCCACGTGTAGCCTCCAGTCTCCACCTATCCCCTCCAAACGGGCACCTCAGCCTTCTCCCTAATCATATAGGGTCAACAGGGAGTCCTGGGGTTTCAAAAAATTTTAGCACTTTTGGCAAGAGGTTTCTACCCATGCCTGAATTGCTGTTTAGGTTTCAATTGCCACTACAATTCTAATAACACTGCATTAGGCTGGCAATTTATCTTGTCTTGATTGACTCCTGAAGCTAGCAAATCAGTCCACATTTCTGTTATAGGCCCTGCATAGGGCCTTTCTTTTTCTTCTTGGCCCTCAGGAGCGTAGGTGTTATCTCATGGACACTTCTGCCCCCTCTCTCACCTCATCTTCCTTCTACATCCCTCAGAGCAACCATTGCTGTAGTCATTTCAGGTATATGTTTCCCAATATAGGGAGCCAAGATGACGACCAACAG
Organism: Eidolon dupreanum; assembly: GCA_028627145.1. Taxonomy (NCBI): domain Eukaryota; kingdom Metazoa; phylum Chordata; class Mammalia; order Chiroptera; family Pteropodidae; genus Eidolon; species Eidolon dupreanum. Next base: position 101,250,749 of record CM053508.1, on the reverse strand, counting down.
GCCAAAAGCGGTGGAGGGAGTGGTCCCTAACACTAGGTTCCGCATGCCAGTTGCAAACCGTTCATCATCTGGTCCCCGCGTATTCTAATTAAACATAGCTTGTTGCATGCCCAGTTCATGAATAATCTGCGTTAGTTCAGCATACATTTGCCATTTTCTCACATGGTCTGGGAGTTCTCCGGTGTCATTCCAAACTGTCCGCACAGTGGCAGTAAGCCATTCCATCAGGGTGAGGTTCCCCTGCCTTTGGGTAAAGCAGTGACTATTCTGCAGATGCTGCCATAATGAGGGCTGTATGGTTATGGATGCCAATTTCTCCATCTCATCAGAGGAGTATGAGATTCTATGGGCCTCATCGTCCCAAAGGTGCAGCAACCAGGCAGGCAACAGTTCACCGGGTCGCTGCCAATATTATTCCCCCAAATCCCACAATTCCATGGGTGTACATGGGGTATGTGTGGTGAATTCTGTTACCGTGGGGCTGCCAGCTTGCACCTACCTGGAACCAGGGTTTGTTCATGCTTTTCCTTTTGGTGTATTATGGGCTGTAATTGAAGGTGGACTTCTGGGACATCTTCCCCTACCTCAGAGGGAGACTCTGAGGGTGGATCTCTTTGGAGCTCAGTTTCCAATTATACCCATGTGTCCAAGGCATCTGCCTTTTGCCGAAGCTTCTGTACCTGCACGGCCTCTGTTAGAGCTTCATCCATGTTCTGCTTCAAAGCCATTAAAATCACCCAGCCCACTTGGCTGGCTGCAGCCTATACTTTTCCCGGCAGCTGCTCCTCCAGGGAGCAGAGCACCTTCTAAATACTTATTGGGGACCCATCAACTGCCTCCCAAGGCTCAGGTGGGATCCAAGTCATCAATACCACCACCACGGGATACCACATGCCATGTGGAGGCCACATGTCCCTTCTGTCCTCCGGTGGGGCCGATGGCTCCCTCACCTGGGGATCCTGCTCATGACCATGCCAAGTATGTTGCTGCAGGTTTGAAGTTCCGAGGTAAGCGGTACATGCCTCAGGCAGTTGGAAGAAAACGTGGGGAGCTGTAGGCAACTGCGACACAGCTCTTTATTTCAGCAAGGGCACAGCCAATCATGCAGGGCGGTAGTGCCTTTTTATACACAGGTTAAATAGTGGCACACTGCCAGATAACGGAAGCCCGCGCATGTGTACCGGGCACATGGTTACATAAGGGGAGAAGCGCTGAGTCACTCAGAAGTTAGCTGCTAACGGTGTTGGGAGGGAGCCTGACTATAGTGATCTTTCTTTCTCTGCACATCTATCCACGAGATTAGGCTTTGGGTTTAATTTTCAGAAATCTCAACCATACAGTTAAGGAGATAATTTTTTTTTTCTTTAGGACAATCATAGAAGCTTTCTGTCTCTTACCTTAATCTTGAGCTCCAAATGTAAAGCCATGAGTTGATTTTCTTTCTACAGTTAGAAGCAACAAACCAATCGCATTATACTTCTTTTCTAAATTTTCACTAATATGTTTTATGGCAGCAATTACTTGGTCACCCAGAATGTTGCTTGCCTCAGTCACTTTATTATACGTATCCTGTGGTCCCAGCCTATTGATGGTGATGCTATCAGCTAGGAACGCCTGAAGCACTCACCCAGCCATATTACTTGTAGTAAGCCTATCAGACACTTCCCCCACTAGGACCAATGTTGTGGCTGGACTGGCCTTTGTGATTCTTATTGTAATTGCAGGACACACTTCAGCAAAAGCCATCAGGGAACTTTGAAAAGCAAGATTTATTACTCACAGGTCCTGGAGAGTACGTTGCATGCTCGGGGGCCTCACAGTAAGATTTGGGTTCGGGGAGTGGGGTGGCAGGGAAGAGAGAGAGGAGACCTGAGGCTCTGCATTTATTAAAGTCTAAGTGAGAAGTGTCTGGAGCTTCATGAGATCACTCATTATTGGTCAATTTGAAGCATAAGAGTGGAAATTAGGGCACAGGAGACTGGAGGCAGTTTCACCAAAGTGGTCAGTTATCTACATCATCCAGGGTTTTCTGAAAGGGGAACTTCACGGGTGTGGGGAACCTCATTTCTTATCTAGTTGTTTTGCTAGTAGCTGTGTCATACAGCTGGCAAATGTTTATTTGAGTTGGATATCTTTTGAAATGGATGTCTTGGCAATCAGCACTTAATGTCAGGCACTTACACTACTACAGGCAATAATTTTAGTAATTATTTTGCCACTGCATGCCATAGATAACCAATGTCTCCGTCACCACTGAAGAAGAGGTCATGAACAAGGTTAGATCTAGTTGCATCAGAGAATCAGTTCTGGATTTCTATCCTTAAGGTTCTGTTCCCTTGGAACCATTCACAGTACTGATAACTGCCTATCAGTCAGGATTCAGCTAGAGAAGTTAGAACCTCAATGAGTATCCTGGGAAAGAGATTCCTTATAAGAAGTAGACATCATACAGCCATGGGAGGAGCTAGGAAAGGAAGGCTTGAAAGGAGAGCTGGAGTTTCAGAGGTGTCACCAATCCGTCAATCTGAGAGGCCATAAACATGCTGCTGCCAGACTGTGACTGCAAAGTGGGAGCTGGTGGAGAAGCCCACATAAGAGAGTGTTGCCTTTCTGGCTCTACAGTCAAATACCTGGCGATGGGTCTGGGCCACTGCTGTTCAGCACGGCCAGAGCTGAGAAGAGCTGGACATGGAGTGAAGTTGAAACCCCCGGCTTCTCTGCATCTGTCACTGCATTTGACCATGAAGACTCAGAGAGTAATGGCTGCTGCTTCTTTTCCATCACCCAAATTTCATGGAAAGTGCTTTTCTGGCCAACTCTCACCCAAAATGACCCAGGAAAAGGATGTCTGAGGAAGATAGTTCTAGTCTAACCATGGTAACACAATATCCACCACAATATCTATGCAGTGACTTTAAATATGGAGATATTTAAATAAATGAAATAGGAAGTGAATTAGGAGGATTATGAGAGAATTGTTATTACAATCATGACACACATATTCAATTCCTCACAAAGTATTTTAATGGACATTCTAGTACTTAATCTTCACTTTCACCTTATGAATTATGTTCATTTAGTTGTTGAAGAAACTAAGTAATAGGTGGAGAGTTCTCTGATGGCACTTAGTTAATAAGGCAGAATGAACTGATACGAGGTCTAGTTTACTTATTTTCAAATGCTATGCTCCTTCCTAGATATAGTGATATATAACTTCAGCCCTCACTTCCTATACAGCGGAGATGAGTCTCTGAAGACCAAATCCTCATTCTCTCTTTTATAATTTCATCACTTCTTCATTTTCATTTTATAAATGTCTTTATGTTTGCTCTCTCCGTACTTATTTTATTCATTTACTCTCCCACAAAATGTCCAGTAACTTAAAAGATTCCCCTTGTTCTACAGAATCCCTCACTCCCTCTTTTCACGTACCTTGCTGATTCTCCAATATCGTTCTCAAAACTTCTCCCTACTACAGGACCTCTTACATGGAAACATGTTAAGTTTGGTTCCAAAAAAGTCTGAAGATTTGGGTTCTAATTCTGTATTTGCCTTTCACTCAGGCCATTACTTTTCCCTGCAAGCTTTAGATTCCTCATGTTTCAGATGAGAATAGTAGCTACCACCAGTATTGTTGAGAACATTAATTAGGATACTATATGTGAGAACACTTTAAAATTCTAGAGCACTAGAGAAATGCCACTGATTGTTACCATTTCCTTTGTGATTCTCAAATTAAAAGGTTGATGCCAAAGTATCCACCAAATAAAAAACATTGCTTGAATTTGACAGGAGCAGCAGACTTCCTGAATGCAACCCACCCAGAGTTGACCCAGAGGAAGTTGTGCACACTGAAAAAGAATGTACCGATGGCCGCTGGGTGGAAAGTTGGGAAAAGAAAAACACAGGGGGACAACTTCAGCTGCCCTGGTTTGGGTTCCCTGTGTGGGTTGGAGGTGGAGAATGGCTTCTATCCAGTCTTGGGTCCAACCCTGGGGTGCACAGATTGTCCAGATTGAGTTCAGGCCAAATTTTGATCCAGCACGTATTAGCAAACACTTAAGAATAAGGACTTTCGATTCTCATAAGTCTGTTTTGGAACCTCATAAAAACTGTGACATTGGCCTGGTCACCTAGTTTTCCTGTACTTCAGAGTTTTAAAATATAAAATAGGAGAGACAGGAGGGGAGAACATAATTGACAGCATCTGGGCAAACATCAAACATAAAGGACTTACTCATGATAGGTGCTTAATGTTATCTGCGATAAGAAATATTTCATTATATTAGCTCATTCAGCACAGGAACATATCTTATTCATTGATATAACTCCAAATCTTAGCCCAATGCTAAGACACAATATAGCCACAACAAAAATTTTCTGAATGAATAAATGAATAAATAATCCAGTAAATAAAGAGCTCATAAGGCTAAATGTAATTGTGGGGGTCACCAAAAGCTAAAATGTAATCTGGTATGGGGTCTATAGTTGATGAGTTTGTGGGGTCCCAGCCTCTCTGCACCACAAGTTGTTCTGGAAAACAGCATATGTGTGTGGAAGGCCATTTGGCAGACAAACACTTGTGGGAATGGCCTGAACCCACATCATTCCAGACTCCTCCTTTTGCCGCCTCTTCCAACTCCCAGGCCTGTCATTCTAGGAAGATTCGTCATTCTAGGAAATTGCTTCTGAGTCCTCCACAGCCTCACATTAAGGGCCCGGTTCAGGTATCAGGGCCCCGGTTCAGGCATCACTCACCTAGTCCTGACACCTGGACAAAATTCCAGTGGCCTAGCTCTGTGGCACCTCTCTAGGAAGCATCCCCCCACTGCTCTTCCTCATCCATCATAAGGGATATATTTGGCTCTGACACTCTTGCAGAAGACATAGTGTTCACTGTCCAACCAATACTTCACTTTCTCCCAGGCAGTAAGTTTGGGTCCGTCCATCTCTGCCTACACCTCCTCCCCTAGTGCACAATAAGCACTTAGTGTGAGGATTAAATTAATGAGGGATAAGTCAATTTATGATTAAAAAGATGCATAATTAAAAGAATAATGACCCTATTTATTAATAGAAATTTAGAAGGTTACTATTGAATTGATGAGAAGGTATAGATAGCTGAATGAAGAAATGATCTAAAAAATGAAATATTTTACTGTCTTTCAGCAGCATTTGACCCAAACTACTTTGTCCTCATCTCCCTCCTCTCCTACCTTCTTAGACAGCACATTGTCCTTGTTTTCCTCTTGCCTCCCTAGCTACATCACTCCTTTTAAGAAATCGGACGCTGATACTCTCCACCAACACTAATCTCCCTGTCACCCCTCCTCCACCCAAACTCTACATAAAGGGGTCTTCGCGGCATGGTCGTGGAGCCTCTTGTCTTTCTATCTCCTCAGATGAGTTCATTCACTTCCCCTGACTACTGTACGCTTCCCCCGATTTCCAAAATTATGCAGTTGACCCTTGAACAATGCAAGGGGTAGAGGTACCAACCCCTGTGCAGTCGAAAATTCACGTATAAGTTTTGACTGTCTCAGAACTTAACTACAGTCATTCCTTGTCCATTGGTGTTCACAGGGGATTGGTTCCAGGACCCTGATGAATAGTAAAATCTGTGGATGCTCAAGTCCCTTATGTAAAATGGTGTAGAACAAGGCATACAGTCAGCTCTGCACATTCAAAGACTCCCAAACATGGATTGAAAATACTGTTTTTGATCCACAGTTAGTTGAACCTGTGGATGCAAAACCCGGAAATATAAAGAGCTAACTGTATGTTAATTGAAAAAAAATCTGCATGTAAGTGGACCGGTGCAGTTCAAACCCATGTTGTTCAAGAGTCAACTGCATACCGCCAGCTTTCACTTTCCCTCTGCACTCAGCCTATATTTCTGATGGAGCCTGGATCTCTTACAGCCTCTCAAGGTAGACGTTTCCCTCCCAATCTATTCTTTCTCCAGTGTTTCCCATCAGTGAGGAAGAGAAGGGTGAGAAAAGATAGTGTCTGAGACAGAGGCATGGAGAGAGAGAGAGAGAGAGAGAGAGAGAGAGAGAGAGAGAGAGAGAGAGAGAGAGAACGTGCAAACTGAGACTGAAACTCAGAAAATAACAGATTGAGGGGACAGCCCTGACCCAGCTGCACTAAGGACAGCCCAGCTAGTCTGGGAGCCTGATTCCAGGTATAGGAAAGGGAGTCCCCAGCTTTAGGTTCTTTCCTAGCTGAGACTGAGTCCTGGGGAGCACCAACATTTAAATATTCGGTGTCACTCTTATGGGGATACCCTGCAGGCTGGGAGTTTATATGCGGTTTCCTAAGCTCATTTTCCTCACCCAAGGTACACCTCACTCAAGCCTCGTCATTCCCTCCAACTCTGTTTTCACAAGTGGCATCCAAACCCTGCAGTTCCATGTCATCCACCATCTATGGTGGTCCGGGCCACCCTTATTTCCTGCCAGAATTTCTGAGCCGGCTGTCTCCCCGATTCTTCAGGGAAGCCTCCACACCCCACGAGCTGTTACTCACCCTTCTTTTCCTTTATTACAGTCTGCAACTTTTCCCATCTATGGGAGATTAACCCAATGTATGTCTCCCATTCTTGTCCTACTCTGAGCTCCATCAGGGCAAGGACTTGACTGTTTCCCCTTTGTGCCTTAACATGAAGCAGCAAACAGCAGGCGATTGGTGCATATTTACTGAGAGCAGGCACGAATAAAATGGATATCGGGAGGATGGATGGAGGAATGTACGAGTGGAGAAACTGGCCACATAAGTGATGGGTAGGGTGAGGCAGGGATAAAATAAGAACCAGAAAGGATGGAACGATGTTTGCACATGCAGACGGTGGAGAAAGGGCTTTGACAGACATATTCAAGAGGGAGTTGCCACCAGTGGATGTAGGGACAATTTCTTCAGGCCTTGTTTCAGGCCCTTCCCAGTGAGAAAGTCTCCCTCATGCCTTCTTAGCCACACTGGTCTCACAGATTCCTAACAGACACAGGACCCAATGCAGCTTCCTCTGCCTCAATGGCACCAACTATTAGTAGGCAGCCACTGAGTCCTGCTGTAATTGGCTATGGGAATGGCAGTGGGTGTTGGAAAAGGATATGCTAGAAATCTGCCCCCAAGAGCATTAGTCCTGGGGGCTGAGACCACAGAGACCTTCAGTCTGAAAACAAGTCAATTTTATCAGAAGACAATTCCCTTCTTTAGTAGTAGGAGTTGGATGTTGGGAAAGTAGAGGTGGGTCTAAGATGATGGATTGTCATGACTTTGCAAACTTATTTTGTGTACCTACTATATGCTAAGGCTATGAGGAAAATAGATGTAGGGAAATTTATTATATACAAATGAAAAATGAGAACTGTAGTAAGAAACCCAGCAGACACTATCTTAAGCAAGTAATCACCATTAATGTCATATTGACATCATGGCCCCCTTTCTATGAAGCACCGAGAAGGGCACACCATTACTCCTGTGGCATCCTTGTCATAAAGCATATCTCAATCTAACTGTGAGAAAACATCAAACCCAAATTGAGGAATATTCTATGAAATATTTGTAACAATTCTGGTCACCAGTTATAATGTGTGTGTGGAGGGGAAGGGTGCTTCTCCACACCACGAAATAATTCTCTGTGACACCAGCTGGGTGTCCTATAATTCAGCTCAATTCTGACACTATCTACCCAGAGATAACGTCAGACCCTACAAGTTAAGGGCTCAGTCCTACAAGGCAGCACTGCTACATATACAATGACAGATGCAGGCCCAGGTTGTCATCTGTGCTTCTGATCAACTGGCTATAGATTAGAGGTACCCACAACCACCTCCTTGGGTTCGATTAATTTTCCAGAGTGACTCACAGAACTCAGAGAAACATTTTACTTACTAGATTACTGGTTTATTATAAAAGGATGTAACTCAGGAACAGCCGAGTGGAAGAGGCGTATAGAAGGTATGAGGAAAGGACACAGAACTTAGGTGCCCTCTCCAAGCATGCCATTCTCCAAGTTCACAAGCCTCCATGTGTCCATCAACCCAGAAGCTCTTCAAACCCATCCTTTTGGGGGTTTGATGGAGGCTTCATTAAATAAGCATGATTGATTAAATCATCAGCCATTGGCAAATTATTCAACTTCCAGCTCCTCTCCTCTCCCCAGAGGTTAGGGAATTGGGACTGAAGGTTCAAACCTTCTAATCACATGGTTGGGTTCTCCTGGCAACCAGCCCCCATCCATAGGTGGGTCCAAAAGTTACCTTATCAACATAACAAAAAACACCTTTATTACTCTCATTGTGAGAAATTCCAAAGGTTTTAGGAGTTCTGTGTCATAACAGGACTAAGGCCAAATATACACTTCTCATTATAAATCACAATATTATAACCCAATCTGTCAAAAGTATCAAGGTCATGAAAATGAAGGAGAGACCAAAGACTTCCCACAGACTGGTGGAGACTAAGAGGACGATGGCGTCAAAAAGCATCGTGGATGTGAGATTGGACCCTAGAATACAGAGAGTACATTAGCTGGCAAAAGTCCAATAAAAGCTCAAGTTTAGTCAGAGTATTGTACCAATATTCTTTAGTTTTGATTATTATAGTTATACAAGATGTAAACAGGGGAAGCTGAGTACAGCTTAGTATATGGAAACTCTGAGTACTATTTTTATTTCCCTTCTGTAAATCTAAAATTATTTCAAAACAAAAAGTTATAAGAGATTATATGCAGGAACAGAACATTTCAGGAACATGTGTTTGTGGGAAGGGGTGGCAGAGTCTCCCAAAGCGGCCAATGGGGACAGTTGGAAGAGTCATGAGAAAATCTGGCTTAGAGGTGTTGAAAGTAAAAAGTAAGCAAGAAATCCGGTGAAGCTGGGCACGAGGCAGATGGATTCTGGAGCTCTGAGGACCAGGCTGAAGATGGAGATTTGGGAGTCATTGGTCTCCAGGGGATAATTAACATCAGAGGAGAGAGAGCCAGGAACAGAGAGGGTGCATACAGAGAAGAGTAGGAGGGCCAGACTAAGCCCCAAGGAATAATACTATTTAAACACAGGGTACATTTTGTGCTTTAGAAAATAAGAATCTAGATTCATATTTGTTTATATATGTATAGAGAATCCAAATGCTCCAAATCAATGCCTTTTTTTTCCCCCTGGACAGCGAGTCATTGGCTAACATTTACTAGCATACCACTGTATGTACCTCATTCACTTAACTAGCCCCTGTTAGCGAGCATTTAAATTGTTTCCGATCTTTTTGTACCACAAGGGGAAAAAATGCTGAAGTGAATAACTTCACATCAATATCATACTTCACATTTGTAAATATATCTGTAGGAAAATTTTGAGCACCATAATTCCTGGTTAAAATGTAAGTGCATTTGTACATTTAATAAATATTTTTAAATAGTTTTTTGTAGAGATGATGTCAATTTATGTTCCTACCAGTAATGTATTATGATGTCTGTTTGCTCACATCATTGGCAGCACAATGTTATCAAACTTTTTTTGGTCATAACCAATCTGGTATATGAAGAATTATGCTTCTTTGTAGCTTAAATTTGCATTTTTCTTAAGATAAATGAAATCGAGTGGCTTTTCTTATGTTTAAGAGGTATTAGATTTTTCTTTTCTATAAACTATCTCTTTATATTCTTTGGCCATTTTTTAACTGGATTGTTGTTTTTTCTTATTGATTTTAGGAGCTCTTTATATGTGTGGAAAATTAACTCTTTATTATATGACTAGCAATTATTTTTATCTATATGTTATTTGTGTTTTGTTTATGACATTATTTAATATGAACTCTAAATTTTTTTACGACATTATACATGGGAAGGCAATCCCAAAGCTGAGAATAATTTTAAAAAATACTCTTCCATGTTTACATATAGTATTTCATGGTTTTGTGCTTTATAGTTACATCTTTTCCCCTTTGGAATGAATCCCCATTTGAGATGTTGGCTTTGTGGGGACAGGGAAAAAGTCCCCCTTCCCTTCTCTGGTTCTTTTGGCTGGTTGAATAATCAAACCAACATGAGACATTAATAAGAGAAAATCAAATTTAATTTCATGTACCTAGGAACCCCATATACATGGGAAAGTCAGGGCTCCTGCATACATGAGAGGTTAAGAGACAAAAGTTAAAATGTGGTGTATGTGACATTCTGAGCCAAGGATGAGGTAAGGCGGCTTAGGGCTTCAGAGGGGAAGAAAGCCACTGCAGGATGATCAAAAGAGCAGATGTTCAGTAATTAGGAGTTTGACCTGTCCTATAGCTGGGTCATAAAAAGTTACTTCTGGTAATAACTCTTCTTCTGGGTAGTGGGGGAAAGTAAAGGGGAAGGCACAAATATTTCTCTTGAGCCTGCAGGGTCTCAGTTGCTCAAAATAATCCACGTGCTACAGAGGCACATCTTGGGGCAACTCGTTCTGAACCCCTAAAGCTCTACATGTCATCTTAACCTCCTCTGTAGCACAGTTACTAAGACAGTGTCTGATACTTAGTAGATACTCAATAAATATTTGTTAAATAAATGAAAAATTCGGCACACTGGCCTGCTAAGGCGTCTCCTAAAAGACACTATTTTCTGTTGCCTGTGATGTTTTATTGAGTCACAGGAACCTCAGTACTGCATGCCTCCCATTTCCCTTATTTCTCACACAACTCACTCAGACCATTTCCTCACAGATCAGTGTGTGTTGACGTTTCTCAGAGTCTCTCTTTAGGTGGGGGTCTCTGACGGAGAAGACACCATGGCTCTGATTGCAGCTGTCTGTGTGGTGGTTACATAACTAGTCTTGCTGAATCCTTTTTCATAGCGTGAGGTGTTTACTAGGTGGTAAGTACAGGATGCCTAGCTCCAGAATATAGAAAACATCCTCTTCTATCTATGTCTGGTCCTGAAAACCATTGCAGATGTAACCCAAAAGTTTTGGGAAAATGTTCTTTTCTCCGGTATTTGAGAATCAAAGCAAATCTGCTTTTCTTGGTATGCATCACTTGGTTCTGGTTTACAGAATGTAAATTAAGAATGTAATATGTGAAGACAAAAGGAAAGATCTGGAGTATGAAGGCAAACTGTCTGAGGGAAACAACTGAAGTTGTGACATAATATAAGTGGATAGAAGTCAGAGCAGAGAGGGGAGGCAGGGAGGCCAAGCAGAAATACCCAGGTGGCCCCAACTTTTACTATCCTGCTTCCAAAAGTTCTTTTTCCAACAAAACTTAGCCAGAAGCCCGGTTTTGCTCCTCTTGCCCTCTGGCCTGTTCTAATCAAGCATTCCTCCATCAGTCTCACTGGGTAACACTTCTCAGATTTCAATGTGGAGAAGCATAAGTGGCCTCCGATCAGGGTGCAGAACTGCCAGAGAGAGAGAGGCAGGAGCTCAATGAGAGACATTCATGACTTGGAGGAAGTGGTTCTTCCTGCCACAGAAAGAGCCAATATATCCTGAGGAAGCCACTTGTCGTGCAGGGCCCAAGACTGCCTGGCTCAGAGGGAGAGTACAAGAATTTGCAAGCTTTAGGGGTGATGTATGCTTTACCTGATCTGACAGAATCTGACACAGACTCCAGGGGAGAAGATTTATAGAGGTGAGGCATGGAGTCAATTGTTCCAATATCAGCTCAACAAACACAGGTACAGACACCAGGAAAGAAGCTAGTGGGCCAGTCTGGAACTGAAATACTCTGGCTGGCACACTCAGGTGAGAATCCTGATCTATGTGGATTCTGATTAAAAATGGCACACAGCCAGCCAGCGGAAGGGTGATACATCAGTTACTTATTATTGCATAATGAATTGTCCCCAAAACTTAGTGGCTTAGAAAAATATACACTTATTATCTCTGAGTTTCTGTAGGTCAGGAGTCCAGGAACAGCTTAGCCAGCTCTCTTGCTCAGGTCTGGGTCTCTCCCGAGAGGCCAGCTGGGGCTGATGTCTCTCCTCATGGCTCAACTGGGAAGAAGTTGTTTCTCATATACTGTTGGACTGAGGGCCTCAGTTCTTCACTGGCTGCCAGCCAGACGCTGCTGTAAGGTCCTCTTCTCTAACATGGCAGCTTGTGTCAGCAAACTGTGCCAGCCACGAGGATGACTGAGAGAGTCTGCAAGCAGACGGAAGCCACAGTCTTTTGTAACCTAATTGTAGAAGTTGCATCCCATCCCCTTTGCTTTATTCTGTCATTTAGAAGCAAGCCAGGAAGTCAGAGCCACAATGAAGGGAAGGAAATTATCCAAAGGCACCAATAACAGGAGGTAGGGATCATTGGAGGCCCCATTAGAAGTCTGCCCCCCACAGATGAGATGGTACCTGGAGAAAAATACATAAAACTACACTTCCCTTCATCTGGTCTAGAATGTACTTGAGAGCTATTTAAGGAGACAATCTTTTTTTTTTTTTTAAGTTTATTGGGGTAAAATTAGTTAATACAATTATATAATTTTCAGGTGTACGTTATCATTTGACATCTGTATATTCTATTGTGTGTTTACCACCCAAAGTCCAGTTTCCTTCAGCTACCATATATTTGATCCCCTTTACCCACTTCACCCTTCCCCAAACCCTCTGTATTTGACTCCCTTTACACCATGTACCTCTCCCTTCCTCCCCGATCCTCTACCCTCTGGTAACCACTAGTCCATTGTCCATGTCCCTGAGTCTCTGTTTGTTTGTCCCGTTCATTTGTTGTTTTTAGGTTTATATCCCACATATAAGTGATATCATGTGATTTTCAACTTTTTCTGTCTGGCTTATTTCACTTAGCATGATTATCTCGAGGTCCATCCAGGTTGTCACAAATGGCAGTATTTCATCTCTTCTTATGGCTGAGTAATATTACATTGCATATATGTACCACAGCTTCTTTAGCCAATCATCTATCATAGGACACTTCGGTTGCTTCCATGTCCTGGCCACCATGAATAATGCTGCTATGAACATCGGTGTGCAAATATCTTTATGAGTATGGTTTTTCAAATCTTTGGGGTAAATATGCAGTAGAGGGATTGTTGGATCATATGGTAGATCAATTCTTAGTTTTTTGAGGAAACTCCATTCTGTTTTCCATAGTGGCTGTACCAATTTGCAGTCCCACCAGCAGTGTATGAGGGTTCCTTTTTTTCCACATCCTCTCCAACATTTGTTATTACTTGTCCTGTTGATTATAGCCATTCTAACAGGTGTGAGATGGTATCTCATTGTGGTTTTGATTTGCATTTCCCTAATATCTAGAGATATTGAGTATCTTTTCATATATTTGTTGGCCATTTGTATGTCCTCTATGGAGAAGTGTCTGTTCAATTCCTCTGACCATTTTTTTTATTGGATCATCATTTAATTATTTATTTATTTATTGCTATTATTGAGTCATATGAGTTCTTTGTATATTTTGGATATTAGACCCTTTTCAGAGGCGTTGCTTGCAAATTTATTTTCCCATTCAGATGGCTGTCTTTTTACCTTGTTGGTAATTTCTTTTACTGAGCGGCTTTTTAGTTTGATGTAGTCTCATTCATTTATTTTAGCTTTTACTTCACTTGCCTTTGAGGTCAAATTCATAAAATCTTCTTTAAGTCCAAGGTCCTTGAGTTTAGTTTCTATGTTTTCTTCTATGTATTTTATTGTTTCAGGTCTTATATTCAGGTTCTTAATCCATTTTGAGTTAATTTTGGTGTGGTGATAGACAACAATCTAGTTTCATTCTTTTGCAGGTGGCCTGCCAATTTTCCTGGCACCATTTATTGAAGAGACTTTCCTTTCTCCACTGTATGTTTTGGCTTTTTTTGTCGAAAATCATTTGTCCATATAAATATGGATTTACTTCTGGACTCTCAATTCTGTTACACTGGTCCATGTGTCTATTTTTCTGCCAGTACCATGCCATTTTGATTACTGTTGCCCTGTAGTTTAATTTGAAGTTGGGCAGAGTGATAACTCCAGCCTCATTCTTTTTTCTAGGATGGCTTTGGCAATCCAGGGTCTTTTGTGCTTCCATACAAATCTGATGATATTTTGTTCTATTTCTTTAAAAAATGCCGATGGGGTTTTGATGGGAATTGCATTAAATCTGTATGATGCTTTAGGTAATATGGTCATTTTAACTATGTTGATTCTTCCAATCCATGAAAATGGAACATCTTTCCATTTCTCTGTATCTTCTTCGATTTCTTATAATAGGGTCTTGTAGTTTTCATTATATAGGTCCTTCACATGTTTCATTCAATTTATTCCTAGGTATTTTATTCTTTTTGTTGCTATTGCAAAAGGAATTATTTTTTCCACTTCTTTTTCTGATGCTTCATTATTACAGTATAGGTACGCTATGGATTTTTGAATGTTGATTTTGAATGCAGAGAATTTACCATATTTTCTTATTATTTTTGGTAGTGTTCTTGGAGAGTCTTTATGGTTTTCTATATAGAGAATCATGTCATCTGCAAATAGTGACAGTTTGACTTCTTTGTTTCCTATTTGGATACCTTTTATATCTTTCTCTTGCCTGATTGCACTTGCTAGGACCTCCGATGTTATATTGAATAACAGTGGCAATAGTGGACAGCCTTGCCTTGTTCCTGACCTTAAAGGAAGGTTTTTAGTTTTTCATCATTAAGTATAATGTTGGCTGAGGGTTTGTCATATATGGCCTTTATTATGTTAAGGTACTTTCCTTCTATACCGATTTTGTTAAGTGTTTTGATCATAAATGAATGTTGTATCTTGTCGAAAGCTTTTCTGCATCTATTGATATGATCATATGATCCTTATTTTTAAATTTGTTTATGCGGTGTATCACATTAATTGATTTGTATATGTTGAACCATCCCTGTGCCTCTGGGATGAAGCCCACTTGATTGTGGTGTATAATCTTTTTAATATGTTGCTGCATTTGGTTTGCTAGTATTTCATCTGTATTCGTGAGAGATATTGGTCTGTAGTTTTCTTTTTTTGTGTTATCTTTACCAGATTTTGGTATCAGAGTAATATTGGCCTCATAGAATGTGTTGGGAAGTATTGCCTCCTCTTCAATTTTTTGGAAGAGTTTGAGGAGAATAAGTATTAAATCTTCTTTGAATGTTTGGTAGAATTGACTGGTGAAGCCATCTGTTCCTGGACTTTTACTTTTTGGTAGGTTTTTGATGATTGTTTCAATTTTCATACTGCTGATCAGTCTATTTAGATTTTCCAGATCTTCTTGATTCAGTCTAGAAATATTTTTTCTAAGTACTGGTCCATTTCTTCTAGGTTATTTAATTTGGTGTTATATACTTTTTCATAGTATTCTTGTATGATCCTTTGTATTTCTGCAATGTCAGTCATAATTTCCCCTCTTTCATCCCTGATTTTGTTTATTTGTGTCCTTTCTCTTTTTTTCTTTAGTGAGTCTAGCCAAGGGTTTGTCAATTTTATCAACCTTCTCAAAGAACCAGCTCTTTGTTGTATTTATTTTTTCTATTGTTTTTTTTTGTTTGTTTGTTTTCGATTTCATTTATTTCTGCTCCAATTTTGATGATTTCTCTCCTTCTGTGGACTTTAGGCCTCATTTGTTCTTCTTTTTCTAGTTTTTTCAGATGAAGCGTTGGATCGTTTATTAGGGCTTGTTCTTGTTTTTGGAGATATCCTGTAATGACATGAACTTTCTTCTTATGATTGCTTTTGCCAAAAGTTTGGATATGTTGTACTATTATTATCATTCGTTTCTATGTATCTCTTGTTCTCTCTTTTCATTTCTTCTGTGATCCAGTTATTCTTCAGTAGCATGTTGTTTAATCTCCATGTATTTGTGGTTCTTCCTGATTTCTTTCTGCAGTTGTTCTCGAGTTTCAAAGCATTATGATCAGAGAACATGGTTGGTATGATTTCAACCTCTTATATTTGTTGAGGTTATCTCTGTGTACCAGTATGTGGTCAATCCTTGAGAATGTTCTGTGTGTACTAGAGAAGGATGTATAAGAGGCTGTTTTGGGATGAAAGGCTCTGTAAATGTCAATTATGTGCAGATGGTCTAATGTGTAATTTTAGGTTGTTATTTCTTTATTGATTTTCTGATTGGATGATATGTCCATATCCAACAGTGGGGTATATAGGTCCCCTACTATGATAGTGTTTTGGTCTGTTTCTCCCTTAAGTTCTATTAGTAATTGCTTTGATTGGGAGCATAGATATTAATAAGTGTTATGTCTTCTTGGTGCATGATTCCCTTTACCATTATGAAGTGTCCCTCAGTATCTTTCTTTACCTTTTTTATTTTGAAGTCTATTCCATCTGATATGAGTATCACTACTCCCGCTTTACTCTGAATGTCATTTGCTTGAAATATCATTTTCCACCCTTTCACTTTGAGTCTATATTTGTCTTTGGAACTGAGATGTGTCTCCTGGAGGTAGCATATGGTTGGGTTTTGTTTTTTGATTCATTCTGCAACTCTGTGCCTTTAAAAATTGTTTTTCTTTTCTTTTTTTTTTTTTTTTTTAGGCAAGGCAACCCTTGGTTGACCTCACAGATTGCAAGGAACTTGTCAGCTTACAATCCTTTAGTTTTTATTTTTTTACTCCTATAGGTGGTCTCTCATCAAAGTACTAACCAGGCCTGACCCTGCTTAGCTTCTGAGATCAGATGGAATTGGGCTTATTCAGGGTGGCATGGCCATAGACAACTCTGTGCCCTTTTATTGGTGAGTCTAGTCCATTTACATTTAGGGTAGTTATTGAAATAACAGGTCTTATAGCCATTTCATCTTTTGCTTTCTGGTAGCTCGGTGTTTCCATTGCTTCTTTGTCCTCGTGTTTTTGTTTTCTTTATTTTGGTTGGCTTTTGTGGGTTTTGCCTCTAGTTCTTGTTTTATGCTATATACTTCGGTGTGTGGTTACCATTACAAATATGAAAAGGAGAGTTATATATATACAATCATCCATTTTCTTCTGTGTGTGTCTTATCTCTATTCTCCTTTGTGAATTTGGATCTTTGAATCCTCCCCTTTTCAATCATTGTTATCTCAATTTGTCCTTATGTATACTGAACATTTATTACTATCTTGCTATAGCAATTCTCTTCTTATTATTTAAGCTTATAATGACCTACTAGCAAGGATTGGACTCCTCTGCTTCTATTTGCCTGATAATCTCTTTACTCATAATTATGTATTTTTTGTTGTTGTTGTTTTGTTTTCGGTGAGCTGACCCCTTTTAATATTTCCTGTAGTGCAGGCCTTGTAGTGGAGAATTCTCTCAATTTTTGTATGTCTGGAAAAGTCTTAATTTCTTCTTCATATCTAAAGGAGAGCTTAGCTGGATGCATTATTCTAGGCTGGTAGTTCCTTTCACCTAATAGTTTAAATATTTCACTCCATTTCTTTCTGACTTGTAAGGTCTGCTCTCAGAAGTCCGATGATAATGTAATGGGTTTATAAGTTACCATCTTCTTTTCCCTGGCTGCCCTGAGAATTCTCTCTTTCTCATTGATTTTTGATAATTTTAATATAATGTGTCTTGGTGAAGGCCTTTTGGGGTTGAGATAATTGGATGTTCTGTTGACTTCTTGAATTCCAAGCTCCAGCTCATTCCTTAGATTTGAGAAATTCTCATCCACTATTTGTCTGAAAATGCTTTCTAGTCCTTGCTTCTTTTCCTTGCTTTTGATAATGCTCATTATTCTTATGTTTCCTCTCCTGATAGTATCAGCTAGTTCTTGTATTTCTCTTTCATTATTTTTCATTCTTTTG
>CM053508.1:101203146-101232520 GCA_028627145.1 Eidolon dupreanum | reverse complement strand
TGTTCTGTTGACTTCTTGAATTCCAAGCTCCAGCTCATTCCTTAGATTTGAGAAATTCTCATCCACTATTTGTCTGAAAATGCTTTCTAGTCCTTGCTTCTTTTCCTTGCTTTTGATAATGCTCATTATTCTTATGTTTCCTCTCCTGATAGTATCAGCTAGTTCTTGTATTTCTCTTTCATTATTTTTCATTCTTTTGTTTCTCTCTTCTTCCTTCTGATTTACTTCTAGATTTCTGTCTTTGATATCACTGATCTTTTCCTCCATTTGGTTGACTCTATTTCCCAAGCTTGCTATTTAATCTTTCAACTCTTGCAGTGTGTTTTTTATGTCCAGAAGATCTATTCTGTTATTTTTGAGGGTTTCAGTCTCCTTGCTAAAAAACTCATTTTGCTAATCTAGTTGCTTTTTCAGTTCTTGAAACTGTTGATATGACTCGTTTTGGAACTCACTGAGTTTTTTTTCAGAAGTACCATCCTGAATTCTTTGTTATTGAAGTTGTATATTTCTATACCTGTAAGCTTATTTTCTGGAGATTTTTCTCTTTCTTTCTGAGATGCCTTGTCACCTTGTTTGTTCATGGTGTTTAATGGACTATTTCTCTGCCTGGGTATAAATGGTAGTGTATTCTACTGTTTTTCCAGAAAGAAGATTTTTTATATAAGGTCTCTCTTTAGCCTGTTGCAAAGAAGGCACTTTTCCTTTGGTTTCTAGTAGGCAGCGTCTAAGCCTTTTGGATTCTTGCTTTACATAAAGCCTAAATAATGTTTTTGTGTGTTTTTTTAAAATTTTCTTGTAGAAATTTAATCACACTTGCTACTCTCAGTTTCAGTCCCTGTCAGTGTTAGCAAACCGTTTCAGTAGTGGTTGTTCAGATTATCCTGGGGCTCTACAGTGATCGGTCTCGGAGGGTATCGGAGGCAGGGCTCTCTGGGTTGGGAGTTGGGGGCTGTGGCTCAGCCTTAGTTTTGTAACTGCAGCCAGTAAAAATCAACTGTTGTTTCTCTGCAGTCCTGTCCCACTTCTTTGCTTTCTGCCTTGATGACTTGGCCTTGCTGCCAGCTGCATACAAGCCCTGGCGCTTCCAGGTAGGGCTGATCAGGGAAGTCGCTGCACCTTTACCCTTCCCCTCCCCCTGCAAGGAGCTCCAGTGGCTGCAAGAGGCAGCTTTGTTTCTCCCAGTCCACCGGCCAACACCCTGGGGTCTGACCTGTGGTAGTTCTTATGTGCAGATCCCATGCTCAGATGTGCTGGTGTGCAATTTGGGTGTTTTCTGTTGAATTTTAGATGTTCAGCTTATTGTTGTTTCAAGGGGAGAGAACTTAGGATGTTGGAGACAATCTTTTAAGTGAATTAAATGGCAAAGAAGAAAAGTTATAAAAATATCAATCTTTCTAAAACTTTTTAGGGCTGATTTTCTACTAGTTCATAAACATTGGACTTAATCTCTAAGGAGACTATCTTTTAAAAATAGTAATTAATGAAAAATAAGTCACTCACCTGTATTTAATTAAAACCAGAGTTTCCTCACCTCCACCCCCATACTTCGTCAAATTCAGTGTATTGTCCTCTGGAGAGAGTATGAGAATGTCCTCATTGCCTATTGCCACATAACGAATCACCCCAAAGTTTAGTGGTTTAAGAGAACATTTATTTGGCTCACAAATCTGCAAGTTAGACAGGGAATAGCTCATGTCTGCTCCACTCAGCATCAGCTGAGGCAGCTAAAGACAGGCAGCTGGAATCCTCTAAAGGCTCTCTTACTCACATGTCTGCAATGGATGCTGGGTCTCAGCTGGAGCTGTGGCCAGGACATCCGAAGGTGGCCTTTCTATGTGGCTGCTAGAGCTTCCTCATAGCATGGTGCCTGGGTTCCAAGGAGGATCCTGAGGGAGAAAGCCAGGCAGGGTGTATCACCTTTTATGATTTAGCCTCAAAAGCCACCCAGCGTCACTCCCACCATAGTCTCAGGTCTGTTAGATTCAAAAGGAGGGGCCGTACATAGATCCCATATCTTGATGGAAGAGTCTCTGGTCATATGGTAAGTAGGGCACGTGAGATTGGATTCATCTTTGAAAAACATGTCTTCCTGGACTAGATAAGAGACATGGTACAAGGTCACTTACCAAGCCTGTGGGCTTATGATTCTCATCTGTCCTGTTATTATAAAGCCTGTCAAACTCCCTACGTTGGTTTCCTATTGCTGCAAAGCAAATTTCTAAAAACCTATCAGTTTAAACAATATCGGTTTATTATTTTACAGTTTTATTGGTCAAAGAGTTCAGGGAGGTTTGACTGGGCTCTGCTTAGGTTACATGGCTGAAATGAAGATGTTGGTGGCTCCAAAAATTACATCCATTAGAGGAGGCTTCTCACATCAGCTCCTCTCCTGGGTGCTGCTAGGGAGGTTTTGACCACCAGAGGGCGAATGAACCACAATTCTTGTCGGGTGGGAGCGTTGCCAGCATTGCAGCTCGTTTCTGCCACTGTGGTCCAGAGATCCGCGCGAAGCATTAGCATCGCCTGGAAACTTAGAAAAGCAGAATCTCATGCCCCAAAACCAGACTTGCTGAGTCAAAATCTACATTTTGTCAAGACCCCAATTTGTGTGCACACTGAATTTTGCGGGCACTCCAGCTCAGTGGTTTTCACCCTCCTCTGCTAGTTAGAATCACCCCAGAAGCTTTAAAAACTCCCAGTACAAGGGCACTTCCCACCCCTGAGGTTCTGATTTTAACAATCCTTGGGTTCAGATTGTTAAAATCTCCCCTGACGATTTTAATGTGTAGCCAAGGTTGAGAATCACTGAGCTCAGCTCATTCCACGCTCTTAGAACCTTGTGTATGAACGAAGTTGTGCGTGTACAGCGCCACACCCACCTCCTGTGGACAGGTGAGGACATAAAGCCCATGCCCAGGGGCCTCCTGGAAATCAAAACCTCAGACCTCAGGGACCTCCGGGTTATAGTGAAGTCAGGGCAAAGGTGAAAATGTGAAACACAGAGAAATGTTACCTCATATTCAAAGCGCTTCAAAGACCCAAGTCAAATGCCAATTTCTCAGACAGAAATTGTAGTTCTTCGGGCAGGTGCGCAGTGATGATGCTCCTTGATCCGTGCTCCCCGATCGTAGATGGTGCCTCCGGACCTCCACCTCAGGCTGCTTGAGAGCCGGAAGTGTGTTGGTTCTCTTTTGCAGAGCGTTTGCTCAATGAAACACCCTCCACAACTGCCTTGTGACCTGGGCAGAGCTCAGCTGCTGGTGGACATGGTGAGCTATACTTTAAGAAAGAAGGTATGTGGAGGACAGAGGAATTCAGCAGTGTCAGTAGGGACTTTTAAAAATATTTAT
Source organism: Eidolon dupreanum (assembly GCA_028627145.1). Lineage (NCBI taxonomy): Eukaryota > Metazoa > Chordata > Mammalia > Chiroptera > Pteropodidae > Eidolon > Eidolon dupreanum. Next base: position 101,229,170 of record CM053508.1, on the reverse strand, counting down.
CTTTTCCCATTTATACACCACTTTGCAGTTCTCAATGCAGTTTTTCGTGTAAAATTTCATGTTCACAATACCCACCTGCATTACATTAGATTGGTACAGAGGTAAAAATGTGACAGAGATGTAAATGGTTATGCTGAAATTTGCAGAATGAGCCAGGCAGAATTACAGCAAGAAATTGCTTTCCTAAATTTCCTGAGTTTCTGAGCACTATGTCCAGGGTGTGGCAATAGCCCACTTCTGGCCACATTCCTCACTGCTTGGTGGCATTTCTGGGGATTTTTGTCTTTGTTTTTCCTTCTCCATTCTCCTCCCCAAGTTGAGGGTTTTTTTTTTTTTAATTTTTAATTTAATTTAATTTTATTTTTTATTTTGGTCATTCTGGAATTCTCAGTCTTCTACCAAATGTCTGTTGACGTATCATTTCTCATTTTCAGTAGAAGATTCCCCAGGTACAGAGTAAATTCTTTATATGTGCTAGTAATAATGATAATGTTTTATTGTATTGTATGTTTCTTAAATGCAGCAAATTTATTTCCTGTTGTGGCTTTAGTACTTTAACAAAGTATTTGTGTAAGGAGTAAATCACGAATATAGTGAAGGGATTTGTGAAGTTAAACCTGAGAGGGAGGAAGCAGACACTGAAGAGTACTCCAGCTGAGTCAGCAGGCGGTGTGGTGGACACAGTTCTAACCTCTGAATCAAGAGCTGAGAAAGATGAGGTATGTAGAAATTCTGTCAGTACTACAGAAGGAGTTGGTTTTATCTTCTCAAATAATGGCTAATTCTCCTGTACCCCGTTCCCTTTCCTGCCTCTCTTTATGGTGCAGACAAAGGAAGTTAAAGTCTGGATACATTTCCTGCTCAAATGAAATGCTATATTGTTCTTTAAAGAATTCCATGAACCTCCGGATGCTGACTCTTTCCATCAGCATTTTCCTGCTCCCCTCTTTCTTCTGTCATGGGCACCAACTCAATGCCGAAAGGAGTCCCCAGTTTGGGGTGCAGTAGAGGCAGAGACTTTATTCAGTGCAAATAGCTCAGTTGTGATACAGTTTAATTATGATACAACACAGCTGTGGAACAGCATGGCTGTGAGGCAGCCTCAGGAACAAGGTGGCTCTGGGGATGAGGCAGCCCAGCCCTGGTGTTGCAGCTCAGCTCCTCTCTAGCTAGGTGGCTCCAATCACACAAAACAGCACTGGTCTGTTTTGGTCCTCCACTTAGCCAAGACAGTACCTGAATTATAGCTCCAGAGGGTAACCAGAGGGCCTTGGGAAGCTGACTTATATAAAGAGAAGTCCCCGCCCCTAATCCCTGATTGGTTCATTCTCATGCAAATGAGGACTCCAAATCTCACAGTTTGATTGATCCCAAAAGCACTGTCCTGACTGATTGGAATGGAGCCACTCTGGTTGGTCAAAGAAGATGCTAATGAGGATATAGCTGCACAGCTCGGATTGGATAGGGAAAGTCTCAGTCCTACTGGTTGAAATGAGATTCCAGGAACTCCTTTACAGGGGTTGGCTCAGCACACAGAAACACAGTGCAGGCAGGCAGTTCAGTGCAGTGCAGTTGGCAGGCAGTTTAGTACAGGCCTTTCCTGAAATGGGGCCTGTGTGGGAGGCCCCTGTTCAGCAATAGGTGCTAGGTTCTGTTTTGAAATTTCAGCCCAGTTAGCCACCAGGACTCTTTCTTGGTAGGTATTTTCTTTCTCAGAGTTAAGAAAGAGGAGATCCCCAATAGTAGGAACTCCCTACCAGTTGTAGTTTCCTCTCCCTACCTCAACTTTAGGTGTGTGGAAGAGCAGAACCTGATCTTGGCAATTTAGTGTCAAGACAAATCTATCAAATCTGTTGAAGTTAGGCCTGGTGGAGACACCTCATCTGACTTGAAATGAACATGGCCAGGAGTTGAGCCTCAAGTGGAGAGAGAGCTCACAGCATGATGACAAAAATGCAATCCAGTTTACTTTTTTTTTTTCTGGGAGAATCTTCAGGTTCTCCTGCTTGAACCACAGGCTGTGAGTTTCACCAAGTCTCTGATTATAACAAAGACCCCACAGCAGTTTCACGACCTGCTGGATGTGGTACATGGATTCATTAGTGATGAAAAAGAAAGGCAGTAATGTCATCCACTATGAAATGAATTGACATAGTTCTAATCTTCTCAAATAAGAAGTTGAAATATTAAGTGCTATAATTTCATGTGCCTTTCAACCTCTAGCTATATATTTAGTAGTATTAAAAGACATATTTAACATTTAAACATCATGTAATGTTAAAAAGATATAAATATAAACGGCCATCCCTGCCCTCCAGCCACTTCCCATAAGGAAATACTTTCATCTTTTAGCTCTTCTGACATTGCTCCATGTTGCTGTACAATTTGCATTTTAATATTATTGAAGGATAATTTATATACAATAAAATGTATCCCTTCTTTTTTGTTACTTGTTTTTTTAATACATTCAGTACACTCATGTTTATGAAGTACTTAAGTGCCCTACGTGCACAAGTAAGTCTTTGAAACATTAGCTTAGCATTTTTATACAGGCATATTGGTAATGGGGAAAGTAAAACAATTAATTATACTGTCCTGTTAATGATATTTGTAAATATCACACATATTCCTTCCCCTCCATCTATTTTCCTTTGTCTCCATTGTAAACTATGCTGCATTGAACATCCCTGTACAAAAATGTTTACATATATGATATGTATTTCTTAGGGTTTAGATTCTTAAAATTATTGGGCCCAATAAATGCAGACTTTAAAAATTTTAAGTTTGATCAAAGTTGTACATGTACATAATAGAAAAGTTGAAATAATTCAACAAGCAATTGTCTTCTCCACCCCATGCTTTCTCATCCTTGATCCTACTCTACAGAATCAGCTACTCTCTTTTAGTGGGTACTTCTATTTTAATCTTCATGTTTACAAATAGTAAATTTACACAGTCGTGATGTTTTATTTTTATTTATTATCAATTTACTTTTCACTAGATGACGATGATGAGTTAGTTCTTATCACTCCTCTCCCACACACATATTTTCTTCCCCTCCATCTATCTCCTAAACATTTCAAGATTTTTATTAAGTCAGTGTTCAGTGATTATGTTATGACGATTAGGAAAATGTTAGTCAGAGGTGAGCTATGTAGTGTGCTGTGGTTTTCTTTTCATTTGTTTTTCTTTACAACCGGAGCTAAAATTTGCCTTCTCTCCTCCCCCCTTTGGATAATTTAACCTCCAATAACTGTTCTGCTCTGAGCTGGACTTAGCTTCTCTTTAAGTTCATACTGAAACTTCCCTTCACCATCTTGTATGTTGATTCTCCCATTTTCTTTTTCCTTCTTTACTTTCTTATTTTTTGATTGTTTGTTTTTGGTAAAAACATTGTCCACAAGCTTCCTGAGAAAGAGTTCTAAACTTTTTAATTGCTTGGGAGGCAATTTTTTGAGATACCGTATGTCTGCAAATGTCTATTCCTATTTCCTCTTGACTGATAGTTTGATAGTCTAGGTTGAATAACCTTTCCCCAAAGCTTCTACTGAGCTTCAAACTATGATTCTTTAATGTAATCTTTTTTTTTCTTTCTTTCTGGAAACTTTTTAAACTGATGTTCTAAAGTATCATTCTCATATTTTAATATTGTGCTGAACCTTTCTAATTTCTTTCACTTATGGGGATTTTTCTTGTAATATTTCTTTAATAATTTCTTCAATAGTGTATTTTCTGTTATCTCTCTTTAGGGATTTCCAGATTTATCCTCTAATTTTCTTATCTTTTCTCTTATTATCCATTTTGTTTTATATTCTACTTTCTAGGAGTTTTCCTTTTAGTTTAACTCTTTTAGCGGATATATCATTTATCAGTTAAAGTATTCTTCTGTTTCTAGTTTTTAATCAAAAAACAATCTTGAATTTTCTGCACTTTTTTTTTTTCATCTTTGGATCTGTTAACATGTTGAATTACATTTATCAATTCTTTAAATGTAAAATCATCCTTGCATTTCCGGCATAAACTGCAAGATTCAGTCTGCTGATATTTTGTTTAGGATTTTTATATCTATGCTTATGAGTATAATTTTTTTTTCATAATGGGATTTCATATTTTGATATCAAGGTAATGCTAGCCTTATAAAATAAGTTGGGAGATCTTCTTTCACTTTTATTTCTGGAAAACTGTTTGTGTAAAATTGGAATTACTTTTACCTTGTATTTTTGGCAGAACCCTCTGTTAAAAAACTTTTGTCTGAGTTTTTGTGTGTATGGTCTGATGCGGGAGTACAGAAAGCAGGATTTTTAATCAGCAATTTAATATATTTGATTTATTTGCTATATGACTTTATATTTTGTATTTCTTCTTGAATCTGTTTTGGTAAATTATGTTTTTTTCCTAGGAATTAATTAGTCCATTGTATTTAAGTTTTCAAATATATTGACAAAAAGTTGATCATGATATTCTCTAGTTGTCCTTTTAATAACTCTAGCATCTGTATCTTTGTCTCTTTTATTTATTTTGAATTTGGTTTGTTTGTGCCTTCTCTCAATTTTTTTTCTTTATCAGTTTTTCCAAAGTTTTGTCAACTGATCTTTCCCAAGAACCAACTTGTGACTTTTCCAATCTTTATCGTATCTTTGTTTTCTATTTCATTATTTTCTGCTCTTATCTTTATTATTTTCTTTATTATATATTCTCAGAGTTTATTCACCTATATCTTTTCTATCTTTCTAATTTGGTTGCTTACTTCATTAAATGGCATTTAAGGCTATCATTTTCTTTCAAATTTTTATATGTGGCATTTTAATTATTGTTAGTTCTGTATATTTTCTAATTTTTATTATGGTTTCTTTATGGATTTATGAGTTATTTAGAAGTGTTTCTTAATTTCCAAATACATGAGTTTTTATAGTAATCTTTTTGTATTGATTTCTGACTTAATTTTATTGTAACCAGAGATTGCATTTGTTTGCTATCAAGACCATTAACAATACATTGATACTTTCTTTAACACCTAAACTGTGATGGAATTGTGTAAATATTCCATGGGTGCTTAAAGGGTGCTTAAAAGAATGTATATTCTTTCCTTATTGGGTACAATATGTTCATTAGCACATCCAAGCTTAGAACTGTCCTATTTCCTAGTGACTGAACTTTTATATTGTTAGGTTGTGGCTGTCTTTTGCCTTTAAAACTGTTTTCTGCTTTAACATCTTTCTGTCTAATATAGTTACATTACTTTTCTTTTGTTTAGTGTTTTTCTGATAAATCTTTTTCTATCCTTTTACTTTCAGCCCTTCTTTACACTTACATGTCAGTTGTTCATCTGGTAGACAGCACATAGCTACATTTTTTTTTGTCTACTTTGGCAATGTTTGTCTTTTAACTGGAGCTGTTAGTCTTTTTGTTTGTATTATAATTATTGATATGCTTGTTATATTTCAGCCATAATATTTTGTGTACTTTCTCTTTATTCCACTTTTTCATGCTTCTTATCTCATCTTTTGGATTGTGGGTTTTCCTTTTCAACTTTCTTTCTGTTACTAGTTTATATGTTATACACTCTCTTTCTGTTTTAGAGGCATGTATTAAAGCTCCTAAGCAGTATCTTTATTCTCCTTGAATAACATGAAAACTATAAAACAGTAATTCTAATCATTCATCCTGACTGTGAGGCTATTATCAGTGTCAACATAAGAAACGTCCAAACCAGTAGAGAATTTTTATGAGTTTATTTGGCCTAACTGATGACGATTTCCAGGAAGCAAAATCTCAAGAGATTGATAAAATACTCCAAAAAATAGCAGTTTTGCAGCTTATTTTATACGTTAGAATAGGAGGAAGAGATGTAAGGAGGGTACGTGAAATCCATTGGTAGTAGATTAAGGGGGTGGGAAAAAACAAAGCAGGGAAAACTCTAGGATTGGACAAAAAGTAAAACGGACAGACACCTCTTTTACACTGGTGGGTACAGGATAGTCAATAGTTAACATTTACAGCACGTGGAGATGGTATGTGGGGAATAAGATAACTTGTGAGGGGTTTTGTGACCTCATGCTTTTGGTGGTGGTTGTGCCTTGAGGGATCTGGAAAAGATTACTCTGACATTTCAAAGGTATGTTATCTTATATACAAAAAGACAATAGATAGGCTCACTTAAGGTAAAGATTGACCTCTCTCGAGGAATCTACAAACCTAAGACGTGACTTCCAGGACTCGCTTTTAGTTAGGAATTTTTTATATTCAAAGCATCCAATGTAGTTACTTTTGGACTCTGAGCTTGTTAGGCCTGAACTTGTCAGGTTTAATATGTGGCCCCTTTTTCATCCACATTATTTTAGTTCTAGCCTATTTTTTTAATCTGAAAAACCAAAATTTGTTGTTTTATTCTCTTACTGTCCCTTTAGATCTGCCCACACATTCATCACTTCTATTGTTCATTATTCCATCTTACAGCTCATATTTTCCCATAGGTTTTACTTCTTTCTGCACATCTAAATTCTTTAAAATTTCCTCTATTGAGGATCTGTTTATAGCACAATATTTTGGTTTTTATTTATCTGAAAATGTGTTTAGTTCATCTCCATTTTTGCAAGGTTGTTGTTTTCTCTCAGCATATGGAAGACATTGTTCTGTTGGATTCTTGTTCCCGTTTTTACTATTGAGAGATCAGCAGAAATCTAATTTTAGTTTTGTATAGGCAATCTTGTAACAAAGTGGAATGCTTGGTCTTTCTGACCCCATCTTGTTTGGGCTAATAGCTCCTGGTTTAGATATGCTAATACATCTGCTTGGAACTTCAGTTTTTTTCCAAAAACAGCCTCTCCCATTTTCCCTTCCCTTGATTTAAAAGAAGCTTGAACTTTGTGCTTGCTTAAGATGAATCTGAGGAATCTCAGAAGCCCCCATCTTCTTGATTAGATGATTTCTCGATTAATAAACCTTTTCCTACTCCAGACTCAGACATTCCAAATATTGACTCTCTTGTAGTGTTGGGCACATGAACTTTTGGACCAGTAACAACCTGTTTTTTTATTTCTACTGCTTTTTTTTTTTTTTTTTTTTTAGGTGAGGCAATACTTAGTTGACCTCACAGATTGGTACAGTCCCTTATTTTTTATGCCTATAGCACCTGGTCTTCCTAGGTGGTCTCTCATCCAAGTACTAACCAGGCCTGACTCTGCTTAGCTTCCGAGATCAGACGGGATCCGACTTGCTCAGGATGCCATGGCTGTAGACTATTTCTGCTGCTTTCAAGATCATTTCATTGTCTTTCGTGTTCTCTGATTTCCAGGTATGCTTTTATTATTACTATTTCTATTTATTTATTTTTTCTTTTTATTTATTTACTTTATTTACTTATTTTAGTTCTCTAGGTTTGTTTGCCTTCCTAGCCCAACAGCATTTTTCAGTTCAGTAGTCTGCATCTGAAATTGTTTCACTGTTACTTTTCACTTTTTGTCTTTTGATATCTTTGTTCTCTTCTGCGTATCCTTTCAAACATGCAGGAACTTTACAGCGAACACCTGCATACATCACCAAGATTCTGCCATTAATGTTTTGCTGTACTTGCTTCGCCTTATTTTCTATGCATCAAAAGTAAGTTGCAGACTTGCTGTTAAGTTGGCAGAGTAGATCAATGCTGTGCTCACCTCCTCCCACAACTGCATCAAAATTACAACTAAACTGCAGAGGTCCCCCTGAGGAGCGAGGGGTCCTGGCTCCACACCAGGCTTCTCATCCCAGTGCTGGGCTCCCGTGCTGGGGAAGAAGTCCCTATAACTCTGGCTGTGAAAAGCAGTAGAGATTGTGGCTGAGTGAGACAGGGCTGCTGGAGTCCCCGGCATTCCTCTTAAAGGGCCCACACATAGAATTACTTGCTGATGGACTCACTCTCTCTGAGCTCCAGCTCTGGGGCAGCAGCTCAGAAAGCACCCCAGGGTCATATGGGGAGGAACTAAATTGGTTTTAAGGCAAGGGCTGGATAGGCAGGTTTCTCTCAGACATTACATCTGAGTCTCCATTAACCTGGCTAACCCTTTATCCTGCCCTGGAGATTCCCTTAAGCCACTCCTCCCCTACTCCCCCAATTTGCCACCGACCCAAGCCACTTCCAGTGGCTTTTCCATGCAAATGACCTATTTTGGCTCATGCTATAGACTTTTCTAAAATCTCTCAAAGGTTCACAAACCTCAAACAAGCAGCACCTGGCCTCAGCGTGCCCCATACCTCTTGCTGAATAGCCCCAAGCCCAGCACTAGCAGCAACCAGCCTCGGTTTGCAGCTTAGCCTCTCTCAAACTCCTCCAAGATCCATGAAAGTGGTGACCATCTGCAGATCACTTTGTAGCTCATACCAAGAGGCCCCGGGCAGGGCACAGGTAGCGGCTGACCATGGCCTGCAACAGAGTCCCTCCCAAGAGCCCCCAGAACCAATATACCTGGTGGCCAGCTTCAGACCACACCAGAGCACCACCCAACTACCTCCTCAAATGACACACCCAAAGGACGAACTGGGCAGGCACCAGAGCCCCGCTAAGGTAAAACCTGCTCTGCAGAGTCAGCCCCTACACAACAGCTCCTCCACTGTAGTCATGGCCAGTCCTCACAACCAATCAGCCTGAGGGCCAATACCTCTCACTGATGTGACAACAGCAACCAAGGCACACCCAAACCACACAAGAAACACACCTGGAGCACCTGGCCCAGGTGTCCAGGGAGACTATGTTACTGGGCCCTACAGGACACCTACTACACAAGGCCGCTGTACTAAGTCTGAGGGACAGAGTAGGCCTACCTAATACATAGAAATAAACACAAGAAGGCAGCCAAAATGGGAGACAAACAGGTCCAAAACAAAAGAATGGAACAAAGCTCCAGAAAAGAACTAAACAAAATAGAGACAAGCAATCTACCAGATGCGGAGTTCAAAACACTGATTATAAAGATACTCAATGATATCACTGAGAACTTCAACAGAGAGATAGAAAACATAAAAACGGAGTTAGAAAACATAAAAGTGAGAAATGAAGAATACAATAACTGAAATGGAGAATACATAAGAGGGAATCAACAGTAAATTAAATGAAGTAGAGCATCGAATCAGTGATTTGAAACATAAGGTAGCAGAAAACACCCAATGAGAACAGCAACCAGAAAAAAGAATTTTGAAAAATGAGGATAATTTAAGGGATCTCTGGGACAACACCAAGCATAGCAATATTCGAATTATAGGGTTACCAGAAGAGACAGAGCAAAAAGTTGAAAACCTATTTGAAGAATAATGATGGAAAACTTCCCTAACCTGGTGAAGGAAATAGAAATTCAAGCCTAAGAAACACAGAGAGCAGGATAAATGAAAAAACAAAACAGAAACAACCTCATAGACACAGAGACCTTTTTTGATGGTTGCCAAGTTGTGGGGATGGGTGAAGAGGGGTGAAGATTAAGTGGTACAAATTGCTAGTTACAAAACAGCCATGGGGATGTAGAGTATAGCATAGGGAATACAGTCAATAGTATCATAATAACTATGTATGGTGTCAGGTGGGTACGAGTTTTATAGAGTGATCACTTCTTAAATTATACAAATGTCTAATCACTGTGTTGTACACCTGAAACTAATATAATATTGTATGTCAACTGTGATTAAAAAATAAAAAAGAATAAATAAATAAACTTCGCCTATTTCCTAGTTTGTCAACTCGAAAAACAAACAAACAAACAAACAAACAAACAAAACAGTAAGTAGCAGCCATCAAGTTGCTATCCCTAAATCCATCAGCTCTGCACTCCTATCCCTAAATCCATCAGCTCTGTACTCCTCCTCTGGTTACCTCTGAACCGTGAGGGAGGGGCGCTCTTCATGTCACCGACTGAAGAGATTTGTGTGTAGGGAGGACTTTTGTTTCTGCCCAGCATGAAGTCTCCTTGGGTTCCAGCAAAGCTCCTAAGTCAGAAGGCTGTGCGCTAGTGGAGCTGTTTTACCTGCTTTTGTCCAGCAGGCTAGGAGCGGCAGCAGGAAAGCCCCTTACAATCTCAACTGTAGGCAGCTTCCTGTCCCTTGACCTCAGTTCCAGCAAAGTTCCAACTGTCACGCTGTACATCTCATTCTTTGTATTCCAGTCAAGTGCATGCTGTTTGCCCATCAGAATAAGCCTCTCGTGTTTTGCTGGCTCTGCTTGAGGTCATAACCACTGTAATGTCGTCCCTTCCTTCCAGGCCATAGTCTGGTCTTTCAGACACACTCTAGTTATGCCAGAAGTGGAGAGTGCATTTATGTTTTTGAGTTTTCCTATTGGTTTGGCATAATTCCTAAAAGAAAATGTTCAACAGAAAGTTGTGAAAAATTTTAACATAAAAATGTCAATGTCATGGGGATGGGGGGATGTGGAGAATGGCAGGAGGAAACTTTTGGGGGTGATGGATAAGGTGGTTAGCCTGATTGTGGTGATGGTTTCAGGGGTATGTACATATGCCAATATCAAATATCAGATTGTATGGTTGAAATATGTACAGTTTCTTATACATCAGTTATGCGTCAATAAAGCTGTTAAAATAGTTTTAAATGTTGATGATATATTGCAACTTGTCATTAAAATATCACTTTGTAACTACTTACTGTGGTATAACATACATATAATATTGCACATAAATCTTAAATGAATAGCATAATTAAAATTGTATATATACCATAACCATGCACATTAAAATATAGAATACCTCCCATGCCTCAGAAACTCCCATGTCCCTTCCAGTCATTACCCTCTTGAAGTAAGTGCTGTGCTGACCTCTGGCACCATAGATGAGTTTTGTCTGTTCTTAAACTTTGTATTCATGGAAATGCATTCACGTTGATTCTTGTAGCAATAAGTTTTCGTTGTCATGTTGTATTCCATTTCATGACCATATCATAATTTACTTAATCGTTCTATTGTTGAAGGACATTTTGGTTGTTGCAAGTTTGGGGCTACTATTAGAATAGAATATAATAGAAAATAATAGAATAAAGCTGCTATCATCATTCTTGTACATTTCCTTTAGTGGATCTTTACAGTCTTTTCTCTTGAGTGATGCAGAGGTGGGTAGCCAGACTTTTCCTCCCATTTCTGAGAACAGGTAGTGTTTTGCTGAACGTGCACAGAGTTGAGAGTGATGCCAATGGGCTTGTCAGTGAGGGTCTGCAGACCTCATTCACTACAGCATGGGCCACTTTGAGAGCCATGGTCCATCTCGAGGTGTCTATTATTTAAGTGGTCTGCACCTTCTCCACTAATGCGGCCAGTTCCCCTACTCCTGCCCTTTCTTTTCTCAGGATTGCAGGGTCAAGGATAGTTGTTTCCTATTAAAATTAGCCATGCTTAAATTTTGAGGTGTTTTAAAATGAGAGCAACAAATATACATAATAGCAATACATAAGACAGAAAAAAAATAGCCATATCAAACCTGCCCTATTTGGAGGCTTCTCCTCCTCCCAGGGCTGAGTGTGGAGCAAAATGAAATCTTTCCTGTTCCTCCCTTTCTTGGTCTCTTTGCCAGCAAGTGATCATCACCTTCTCATTTTGAGAATTTGCCTAATAAATGGTGTGTAAATACACACAGAGCTAAACAAAAACAACAAGGGGACATGGTAAGCATTCTAGAATTTTTGTTTCTCCAAGCTCTATTTTCCCAGAATCTCATTTCCAGCATCTTGTAGAGCATGGTTGTTAAAACCATGATTCACGGATGCTCATTTACACAGCCCTCCCAGACACTGCCCCCCAAAACATGTAATAATAGCCAAAACAGTTATTAGGCACTCGCCGTGTGCCCAAGCCCAGGCTAAGCATTTTACTTCTATCATCTCATCGGATTCTCTCAAAATCCCTTGATGTGGGTAATAACACTTTCTATACTTCACAGGTGAGGGCTGTAAGCTCACTGACGGCCATGACCAGGTCTATCTGTCCATGGCTTAATTCCCATTTTCTAGAAAAGCAGCTGACAGTTGTGTGTTGATGGGAGAGGGGAGAACCTAGAAAATCATTGTAATTTATCAAAAGGCTCCTCACCATCACTGCTGAAATGAAGCCTCCAATATTCAGAAGTTTCCTTAAAGGGTTCCCAGGCTGGCAGAAATACTGGGTGGAAGTTCCCCAGGACTTTATTGGTCCCTCCAAAGCAGTTATTTTCTACAGAACATGTTATATTTCGTTCTAACAAGTCCTTGAAGAAATGAACCCAAATGATCAGGAAAGAACGTGGTTCTTTAGGTTTTGAGAAGTAGAACAGCCCATCCTTTCTTAGACTACGTTTGGGTCCCTCCTTGCAGTTTTTAGGGTAAGTGAAATATACAAAACGAGAAGGCGAAACAGAAAAATATGTGCTGGGTAGGAAGCTAGAGAGAAGGAAGAAACTCTTGGGACGTTAGTCTTTAATCCTCTGGTTGGCAAAATGCAAAATATACATCTTCACTTCTCCTGCCCTGTCCTTGTCAAGGTGCTGAGTCCTGTGAACTCAAAGTACACCAAGCTTCCTCCCAGAGAGCCCCAAGGGCTGGAACTGGTTGGTCTTGGACAGCCTATCTTTGCTCTGAGAGCAGCAGCACCAACACTTGGATCCAAGATGCTAGAGAGATGAAGCAGAAGTTCATGACAAACACAGGCCCCAACAACACTGCCTGGGGGGGGGGGTTCAAGGCAGAAAGTGGTTGGGAGGGAATTGTTCACCTTGCCCAGCAAATAGACAATTAGTAACCGAGAATTCATCAGTTTTGTAGTAATGGAGTTCAGTCTAGCCCAGAGGGGAACTACCAGGAGGCAAACAGAGAACTGAAGGGGAGACATCAGAGAATTTGGGACTTTCCAGGGCAGAGAGTATGGGAAGGGATTTGTTAGAATCAGACACACTTGGGTAAGAAATCTTAGGTATATCGGGAGTGTGGGTGAGATCTGGTAAGAAGTCAACTGACCAAACCTACATGGACACAGAGAAGAAACCAGAAGTCACAGTTCATTGGAAACAGATAGATTAGGAAAACATGACATACCCAGGGAGTGCAAGTATCACATTACTGCTTATTATTTGTCAGAAATACATAAGCCTACACTCTCTTGAACACCCACATAAGAGTGGAAAGTGGAACTTTGCATTGACACTATCTGTGCATCAACTCTTAGTGTGGAAAAACGTTATGGAAATGGCACAAAATCTGGACCCTGCAAGCTGCCACGCTGGCCCGGCTGGGAGGAGCCTCCAGTGGGCAGGCTCATGACGCTGCTACTCCCCTGAATGTGGGGAAAGGAAGATGAGTGGAATAAGAGGCAGATGCTTTCAATCCACAGAGCTTTCAGGACAGGAAACATGGGGGCATTCATGTAAAAGCCTCTCATGGGGTGTTCTTAGGTAGCCCTGCTCTGTTTGAGATTTTATTTCCACACATGCCCTTCCCACATTTCCAAAGACATTAATTTCTAACGAATTTCCTTCTCTCCACAGCCCTAATGCCAGCCATGAACTTTACTCAGAAATCTATCTGTAAGGCAAAGATCAGAAAACATAAAGACAATGCTGACTGTAAGCCCAGGTCTCCATATAACTTAATCCTGAAGAAAGAATCATGAGTCTACATCGGTGTTTCTGGAAGACAACAATTGTGTGCAGGGAGAAAAGGGTGGGTTCTAGGAAAAGAAGTGAGGCGAGAGACATCTTGACAGCTAGACCTCTTGGGGTGGGTGATCACCATCAACGTCCTGAGACTCCCAGGGCCAAGCCAGCCCTGCTCTCTGGCCAGCTGCCCACTAGACCACTCCATCTGGAGGTTCCAAAGGCATCTCCAACAAGTTTTCCTATAGAACGCTGGATATTTTTCTGAAAAACATTTTCTTATTTCAGTCTTCTACTGCCTCCTCAGTTGTTAAATCAGAAACTGAATCTCATGCTGGGCCCCACTCCTAACTATGAACTGACAGGCAAGGTCTACACACACACACACACACACACACACACACACACACACACACACACACACACACTTACACATATATGTAAGATATTAGGTACATTTAATTAGAACAGTGTATTTTTACACAGGGATAGATGGTTGGATGGATACTTGATGTGTGATGGCAACACCAGGAGACATATAAAAAATGTTCATAGCAGTACTATTTTTAACAATCCAAACTGGGAAGTCCTCGAATGTCCTCCAACATAATCAATAAGTAAATAGTGGTATTTGTCTACAATTTATTTCATCAGTGAAATACTATACAATATTGAACAACTCTCAATGATACACAATAAAGTGAGTATTTCACAAACATAATGTTAGTGGAAAAGGCCAAATATGAAAGAATTCAAAGTGTGTTATTCTATTTATATGAAGTTTAGAGATAAGCAAAACTAAACTAGGGTGTTGGGGAATATGAGCTCAAGTATTAAAACTCTAAAAAAAAAAAAAAAAGCAAATGAAGGGATTATACTGAAGTCAGGATGTATTTGTCTTCGGAGGGTGGCCGGGTTTGCTTGGGAAGGCGTCTGTGGCTTCCGGGGCTGCTGACTGCATGTTTCCTCTTGACCTGGGTGGTGCGTCTGTGAGTGTTTCTCTTACATTTATACATTAAGCTGTGCATTTATATTTTATGTCCTTTCCTGTGTATATTATCAGATACAAAGAGGTTTTTAAAAACATAAAATACCGAAAGAAAAAATTTAACAAAAAATATGAGAGAAATTTATAAATTTAAAATTTATAATCTTTATTTTTCAAACATGTGGTAGTGATGGCTGCACAATGTGAATGAACTTAACACTACTGAACTGCGCACTTAAAAATGTTAAGGTGGTAACCTTTATGTTATGTGCATTTTGCCACAATTAAAAAATACGTAAACACACAGAGAAGGAAATTAAAACATACCTAAATTCAGAGAGAGTGACCTCATGTGCACATTTTGGAAAATTCAGTAATGTAAAGATATTGAATGTGGGTTATAGCATAACAATCAAATCCCCATTATTCATTTTTCCCCCCTGGAACCTGACAAGCTGACTCTGGTGGAAGGGGCGCAAGATAAGAAGACTTGCTTTACCGGGTATCAAGACTTACTTTAAAGCTAAAGTAATTGAGGCAATATCTTATATACCCAGGGCTAGACACACCTATGGAACTAACCTTAGCACTCAGAGACAGACCTGCACAGGTGAGGCACGGGTGGGACTCTGACTAGCCCAAGAGTTACCCACGAAGCACACCCAGGAACCTTTAAGGCAGCTCCAGTCATCAGAGAGGGAACCAGAAACAACCCAGTGTCCATGGGCAGGAAAAATGGATAAATAAATGGTGGTGTATTCCCATCATAGGATATCATGCCCTGGCAAAAACAGACAAAATATAACTACCTGCACCCCTAAAGATGAGTCTTAGAAATGATGTTGAGTGAGAAACTCAAGTCACAGAAGATGATGCATCGAATGATTCCATTTTAGAAAGCTCAAATCAAGGAAAACTAAAAAATATATTGTTTAGAGATGCATACCAATGTGATAGAAAACCATTAAAAATATAAGAAAATGATATCTGACAAATGAGGAGTGATGGAAGGCAGGGATGGGATGGGGAAGGGGCCTAAAGCACCAGTGGCAGGGGCACTCATTAGTGATGTGCTGGTTCTCAAATTGGGTGGGTGGGGTTATGGACTTCATTTTATTGTTATACTTTGTAACTCACATCTATGGTACAGAGTTCAGTATGTGTCGATTATTATGTAATAAAAATGGAAAAGTCAGAGAAAAGCACCTGTACCTAAGCCATAAAGAATACCAGGTAGGGGAGATGGAGCTGTGCACAAAAGTGAGACGGTATTCTGGGGGCTGTTAGAACCTCCCAGAAGGAAGAGGGGTCTCCCAGGTGCCAGCTTGTAAGAGCAGGGTGGGAAGATGAGGAGCGGAAAGTGTCTCAGATTTGGCCTCCCGGGGGATCTCTGGGCGTGGAGGAGCAGTTCTAGGGGAGCAGTGGGGACTGAAGCTATGCTGTAGCTGGCTGATGGCCAACAGGAGGATGGACCAGTAGAGGTCTAGAGTGAGGATGGCCCCTTCCTCAACAGGGCACTCAAGAGGGAAGAGTAAGACAGCCAAATTCAGCCTCCTCCATGGCATAAACAGCCCTCCCACTTCGTCCTTTCTCCCAGCTGGCCAAAGGGCAACATGACTCCAGTGGACATGCTATTCCAGCTGGCAAGGTCATGACTCTCTGGCCTAGCCAGGACTACTGCAGGAAAGAAAGGGCCTGTTCTCCTGCTCTTACCCCGGAAGTCCAAACCATACGAGGACAAAAGGAGGTAGGCACCATAAGGTAGGGGTATTGGGGTGCCTGGGAAAGACCCTAGGGTCCGGGTCTGGCCTGTAAGAGTCAGGGTCTTCCCTGAACCAGGGGAAACCCTGTCTGGGCCCCACAGGCCTCTTTCGCTATTCTCTAGCAGCGAGTGCCAAGAAGCCCTTGCTGTGAGGACAGACAGACACTGATCTGATCTCCCCAGACCCAGCCACAGTCGCAGCAACTGGCCTGGCTTCCTCCCATTTGAGGAGGCCATAGCCTGAGCCCTGCCCCCTCCCTTTGTTTGTCTTAGGAGGGGCAATTGCTGAGTAAACAGAGAAGGGAAATCCTGGATTCTGCCTCTCTTGATCTGCCCTTACTCAGGCCTTAGGCCTCTGGGGCACCCTCATGCCTGGCTTCTTCCTGGCCCTGTGCGTGGAAGGAAGCTGGGTGGCCGGCATATAGAAAACCCAGGGCTCGTCTTTGGTGAATGCTCCGGTGATACCCCAGGCCTGAACAGTTTTTATTTACAGACATTCACTAATTAGTTACTGTGTGCCAGGCCCTCGACTGGGCACTCTACATGCCAGAGTTCTGTGACACTGCTCAGCCACCCTAGGATGTCAGCATCAGGACCTTCAGTTTCCAGAAGAGGAAATTGAGGCTCAGGGCCATGAAGGGAGTCCATTGGCAGAGGTGGGATTCCCACCCACACCTCTCTGACCCCACATAATGTTCTGTACCTCAGCTCATCACCCTCCTCAGTGGAGCAGCAGGGGAAGGGTAAGAGGAGACAGGAACTGTTCCCTTCACCTCTCTTATTTCTCTCCCAGAGACCACACAGCTGTCCAAGGACTCCAGCTGGGCAGGCAGAGCCCTCTGCATGGCCGAGCTCCTACCTCTGCTGCCTGGGGCACCCCTGCTGACCCAGGATGGTGGCCAGGACTCACCTGTCCCCTCAGTCGAGTGCCAAAGCCAGCAGCTACAGGATGGCAGGGCTGAGGGCCTGGATCCTGAGCCCTGGAGGCTCCTGGAGGTGCCTTCCATTCAGATAACGCCATCCAGTGATGGGGAGTCACCCCACTGCATCCTGACACCCCAGTGCCTGCAGCTGCTGAAAACCCCAGACCTGGAGAGTCTGCCCCAGGACAGGTAAGACCCGGGTAGTGGGACAGGAAAGGGGTTCTCTCGCTTTCTAGGGACTCATGCTCAAGAGCAGTTTTCCTATGGCTGTCGCTGTTCAGGTGGGGGGCTGAAGGTCAGTTAGAACGTGGCCTTTGCTGTACTGGGGCCTGACTAGAAGTTGTAAAATGGATGTGCAAAGAAAAATAGGCAACTGGGAGTATGCATTGGGACAACCAACTCTGAGCTCAGTACAGCACTGCCTACTAAGACCAGAAGTGGACTCCCCCTTTGACCCACCCGCTGTTTTTCAAATTGTGGGTCACAAACCATTTAAGGGCCACAAAACCAATGCAATGCATTACAATGAGCACTTTTTTCTAAATAGAACTAGGAGAGAGTTGAAAATAACATAGCACACGAGGCATAGTGAATAAGTGGTTTCCTGCAACTTTTGTCACATTACATATATTTTTAAGTGTGTACTACAAGTCAATGGCTCACAGGCAAAAAAAAAAAAAAAAAAGTTTAAACAAAACTTCTGTAAAGAAACACCACCTCCAGCACTGGGAGATTAAAGAGTACAGGTGAAAAGAGGAAAGAACTACATTGACTCTGAAGAGAAATATCCTCTGTGGTTTCTTTCAACAATAAATGCTGGATAAGAGTTAAGATTTATGAAGTAGAGCTCTGTGTATTAACGTGGAGCAATCTCAGAAATGATGACGAAGAAAGTAGGTTGCAAGATGATACAGTAGGAGCCTGATAGTGTGTCTTTTGGTGGACGCATCCCGATGTAAAAAAAGGATGGGAGAGTGTACAGGAAAAAACAAACATCAACTTCAGGACAATGGGCAACTTGGGAGACAGAGCAGAGAAAGCAGGGATGGGAGTTGGGCCTTTGACTATAACGGCAATCATTTATTTCTTAAAAACAAAAACAAAAACAAAAAAGGATCTGAAGCACATCAATTATATATGTGGGGGGTGGGGACATAGATGACCGTTATATTTTTTCCTGTTTGAAATAAATATTCCCTAATTAAAAATTTTATAGTATTTCAAAAGAAGAAACAAAGAGAAATATGAAAGAGAGCAGCGAGACCAAGGGAGATGGTGGAAGAAGGGACTCTCTGAGATCTGAGGGTGAGAGGGAGTCAAGAGAAAGAACTGGGGGAATAGCTTCCAAGCAAAGTGAATGTCAAGTGCAAAGGCCCTAGGGCAGAGATGTGCCTAGTGAGTTAGAGGAACAGCAGAGAGGCTGGGTGGTTGCAGAGAGTGAGCAAGGGGGAGACAGAGAAGTCAGAGTGGTCCCTTAGGTATCAAGGTGAGCTTTGCTTTTAGCTGCAGTGAGGTAGAGCCACAGGCGGGCTCAGAGCCCAGAGGGCCCTGAGCTGTCTCAGGGGTTCACAGGTTCCCTCTGGCTGCGTGTGGGCGAGAACTGGAGCTAGAGCGCTGGGAGGAGGCAAAGGCTGGAGGCTGAAGGGCGGGGTGGAACGAGGGAGAGAAGCTTGTAGATTCTGGATAGATTGTGTAGGTGGAGCCCACAAGGTTTGCTGAGAGATTGGAGTGGGTGTGAGAGGAAGACAGGTCAGGAAAGACTGAAGTTTGGGGCCTTGCCATCCATTAAAATGGAGAAGTTGAGTTGGGCCGTTTGGAGGGTGGGGGGACAAGGATGGGAATGGAGGTCTTTCAAGAGGTAGAAACAGCCCATCCTGTAGATGCGTGGGGAGCAAGTCTCTGTGCGGGGGGTGCCTCGGGCAAAGGAGTCCGCAACAGACAGACTCAGGCAGCGGCTGCAGAGATAGGCGCAGGTTATGGCGTCAGAGTAGAGTTGCGTCCAACTCTGCAGCCTACCCGCTGGGTGACCTCCGCCGGTCACTTCCCATCTTCGAGGCCAGGCTTCCCGTCCGTGAAAAGGCTGCTGCTGTCCTTCCCCGCGCTGTCCCATGGGCACGCCTTTACCACAGAGGTAGCTGCCCAAGGTCGAAGCACAGATAAGCGCCAGGGGGGCTGGATTCTAATTTGGTCTGGGTGGCAGTGACTGAGCCCGACAGGGGTCCCTGGTGACCGAGGCCCTGGGACGGCCTGGAGCCAACATCGGGCGTCTCGGAGACTGGGATGGGACCGGGGGGATGTTGGCCGTCCAGGGGTCCCACGTCACTCCTACTGAGGCGGTTCCCCCAGCGCTCGCCGCCCCAACACCAGGGTTTCCCAGAATCTCCATCCATCCCAGCTCCGCCCCGCCCCTCAGTTCCCGCCCTGGGAGGGCGGGGAGCTTCGGGCCAGGGGCATCGTTGAAACTGAGGACCCCTTCCCGGGCACCAGGGAAGAGGGTGGCAGCCTGTGTGCCACGGCACCTGCCATGGCCGTGTTTTGTTTTCATCAAGTCGGCCTCTGTATTTCTGTCTCCGTCTCTCTTTATCTTCTCTCTTGCTCTCTCCCTGTTATCTCCGGCGTCCCGGCCGCCCCCGTCGATTTCTCGGTCTTGCTCCACGCCCCCTGCTCCCCCAAGTCCCTCGGTCTCTGCTTCTCCGCCGGGGCCTCCCTCT
Source organism: Eidolon dupreanum (assembly GCA_028627145.1). Lineage (NCBI taxonomy): Eukaryota > Metazoa > Chordata > Mammalia > Chiroptera > Pteropodidae > Eidolon > Eidolon dupreanum. The sequence continues at coordinate 101,209,200 of CM053508.1, read as the reverse complement.
GTCCCGCCGTCCCTCCCCGGCCGTGAGCGGCGCCTCTCCCCGTGTCTCCCTCTCTTTCCCTTGCTCCCTCTCCGCATCCGCCTCCTGCATCCAGACGCCCTCCCCGGCTCCCCGCACCCGTTTCCCGCGCGGTCCTGCCCGCAGCGCGGCCGGGCCTGGCCCCCCCGCCTCGCGGGCGGGGGGCGGCGCCGTGACGCGCGGGGCGGGGGCAGGAAGAAGGTGCGTGACGCTGCGGCGGCCTCCGGCGGCTCCGGCCTTTTGTGCGGGCGGCGGGGCGGCGGGGCGGCCACCGCGGAAGGCGAGGCGGTTCCCCTGCGGGGACGCCCAGCTCGGCCCAGCCCGCTCAGCCGGCCGGGCCCTGGCCTGCGGCTGGGCGCGTCCGCTGCCGCATCCATGTTCGAGTAAGGACCCGGCGGGGGCCGGGGGAGGACGGGGCCCGGGGCCGCCCTGGCGGGGGCGTCCCGGGAGCCGAGGTCTGGGGACCCGTGCACTTGGGCCCGGCCAGGGCGGGGGGAATCTCGGGGCGGGGGGCGGGGGTGCACGCGGGGGCTGAGCGCTGACGGCGAGGAGGCCGGGGCCTGGCTGGTCGCTGCTAGGGCGCGATGCGCCTGGTTGGCGGAGGCTTTCGCTGAGGGCACCGTGCTCATCCTGCGAGGAGCGCGGCCTGCGGGGTGGGGAGGGGAAAGGGGGGTTCCCGGCCTGGCTCGCCCCTGTCTGGGAGGCGAAAGGTGGGCGCGACGCTGACCCTGGGTCTTTGGGCCTGGGGTGTAGGGAGGAGGGGCTCGCAGGCTACAGTCCTTGGGCAGGCCCGGGATCAGACCTTCGGGATCTGGGCCTCTTACCACCGTCCTGGTCTGTAGTCTCCGGGCTCCTGGGGGGTGGGGGCTCCCGCGTGGCCTGCAGACCGCGTGCTTGACCCCTTGGGGGTCCTCCTGTTGCTGTCTAGGCCCAGCGTGTTTTCGATTATGAATTATAGGTGTCTTGGAGGTGTGTGTATGCGTGTCCGTGTTCCTAGTGTGCAGGCAACTGTGATCCTCTTTGGCCGGGTGTGTAATTTACCTTGAATTACATGTTACTGTAAGTTCCCTGCGTGTGTCCGATTGTGACTGTAGTGTGTGTCTGGAGGCTCTGCTTGTGTAGCTGCGACCTTATGTGGTTGTGTGTGTGATGTATCTCATCCTATCAGACTTCTGCCATCTGATTAGAGCTTTATTGTGTGCGTAAATGTGTCTAGGTCTAGTGTGCACACAGCTGTGAGCCTCATTGGCTCTGTGTGTGTGTGTAATTTACATCTGAATTCCATCTGTGGTTCCAAGTGTCACTGTAAGTTGTCCAATAGTGACTGTCATGTGTGTTCTATGTGTCTGGGTCTCTGTACTTGCTGCTACAACTTTCTGCTTCTGAATGTGCTTATAATTTATCTCTAAACCTATTAGCAATGTGTGCAAATGTCAGTTACGTGTATCTCCATGTGTGTGACATTGTTGTGCATCTGGGGCCAGAGTTGTATGACTGAACTCCCTGGGGTTGTGCCTATAATTTACATCAGATTCCATTTTAGTGTATGTCCATTTGCGGCATTGTCATATGTGCCTGGGCTTCCACTTAGGCAGCTGGGACCCTCTGGGGCTTTGTGTATGTGAAGAACAAGAGGAAGAGAGACCCTTTGTGGCTCTTAGTGGGCCTGGGACCCTCCTTCCTGAGACCCTGGATGTGCCCTTGACTCTCTGGAGCAATAATGATAACTGACATTGTTCCCCTGTTACAGTTTATAAAACACGTCCCATGCATTATTTCAATACCTGGCCGCTTTGTTGCTGAGGTGTGTCCACAGCCCCTAGGGCTGTGTTATTCTGAGTCCTTCAAGACTGTGTGAATGTCATAGTTCTCTGTCAGAGACAGCAGATGACAATTCCATTCCTTGCCACATTAGATCAGGCCTTGGCTTTGTCTTCCCTGTCTGATGGTGAACACCATGGGAGTTGAGCTGACCCTGTGACTTAATTTCCCCGGTGTTAGCTGGGGTCCTCTGTGACTCTTCTTTCACTGCACAACTCTCTGTAACTGTGGGAATGTTGTTTGTTTTCAACTCTTCTCTCAGAAGTTCTTGTGGCCATACGTGTGAATGTCATTTATCTGAGACTCCATTTTCTGTGTTTCTGTGACCCTGTGCAGCTGCGTTATGCATGCATGCACATGCTTGTACGTGTAACTTCTGGGACCTTGTGGTTTTAGAAAATTTGTAATGCTGTGGATGTGTGTGTAATTATGCTGGGACTTGTGGCCCTACATGTGACTGTAACATTTGTGATACTACTGCTGGGAGTGGGGGTGGGGGAGAGACTTCTTGCAACTGTAGAGAACTAGAGTTTGCCGGTGACTGGCTGTTGAGTTTCCTTTGTGTGCACACGTGTGTATATGTCTTCCCCTCCCTGACCAGAGGGAACTCTGTACCTGTTTAGGCTCAGGAAGCTGGAGGTGAGGTGTCCACAGTGGCAAAACCCCATTCTCTTCCGAGTCCCTGCCCCCCATAACGGTCCTGTTGCCTCGTGGGCCTCCTCCCTTCCCTCTGCTGCCGCCTGCCTGGTTGGACAGCCTCAGGGCTGTGCCTGCCCTTGAGCACTTCCTGTTCCTCCTGCCAAGAAGCAAGATGTGGGGGTGTAGGCCCTACTCTGTCACACCTGTTTTTAGATGCCCTCCCTTAGATCTGTGGCTGTGGGAGATTAGGATGAGGTAGAGAAGGGGTCTGCGGTTCAGGCTGGGGGAGAAGATGAGAGGCAGGGGAGAAATGTGGTCACCCCTCCTTCAGAACTCTTCCATAGCTTACCAGTGCCCTCAGGGTGAAGCCCAAACTCCTGGCCAGAGCCTACAGGGCCCGTGGGTGTGCCTGTGTCTTTTTGTCCTCCTTCCCCAGCCCACTGGCCACCTCACTCCTCCTCGGACCTGCCAAGCTCAGTCCTGTCCTTGGACTCACTCTTCCTGTCCCTGAGCAGCTTCCTCTGCCCTTTGCCAGATCCCTGCTGTCCTTGGGGCTCAGCTCATGTGTGCCCTGCACCCCACTCACCTGTCCACGCAGTCAGCTCCCCTTCATTGCTGTGGTCCTCCAGCTTGCAGCATCAGTCTCTTGAGCCCCATGCTCTCTCTGATTCGAGAGGTCAGCAGTGGGTCCCAGAACCTGCATTTTGCACAGCTGCCAGGGGCTGCTGGTGTTGTTTGGTGACCAGTGTCAGTGAGATCATCATCCTCGTTCACATGTTTCTTTATTATTGATTGTCTTTTTCCAACCAGAATGTTGGGTCCTCAGGGCAGGGATTGTACCCCGTTTGCTCGCTTCTGTGTGCCCAGTGCCTGGCGGAGGGCAGGTGGTCAGTGCTTACTTAGAGAGTGAATGACTGCAGTTTGGGGTCAGTTTGGGCTCTGCACACCAGGCTGAAGTGTTTGTGCTTACCTGTCTGAGTCAGTGTAGCATCTTGGACACAGGTGTGCTGGGGTGGTTGCAGGGCCATGTACTGTATTTTAGTCTTACAGTCCCGAATGATCAAATTAGAGTGCCTTCCATGGGGTGGGCTGTATGTATGTATGTCTTCCAGACAACCCTGTGAGGTGGATACTGTTACAGTCCCACTATACTCAAGAAGAAACTGAAGCACAGAAAAGTTCAGAGACTTGCCCAAGGTCACACAGGGAACTGGCCAAACTGAGACCTGCCATCACCTCCGTTTGCAGAGGGGGGCGGGCAGGTCGCACACCTGGTTGAATCCAAGTTCTGTTGTGGTGGTGGTGAAGGGTCATTCATTCATTCCATCCACGAGAGCAAATGGTCGAGGAGCACCTGACGTGCGCCAGGCCTCATTCTAGGCATCCAGGACATGGCTGGGAGCAAAACTTCCCCCTGGAGCGCATCTCCTGTGTGGGAGTGTAAAAAACCAGGGAAAACACAGGTCAGGTGGGGTAGGTACTGAGGAGGGAGATGAAGAGAGAGGGGTATGGAGATGGGGAGTGTGGTTTAAATAGGTGGCGGATGGTGTCTTGAAGAAGTGTCCACTGAGCAGAGACCTGAAAGAGGCAAAGGAGCCCTGCAGACACTGGAAGGAAGGGCATTTGGGCAGAGGGAACAGTCAAGGCAGGAGAGTGAGCAAGAGGCGATGGGAGGGTCCAGCCCTGGGCTTTTACCTGGAATGAGGTACAGCTGGGGCAGGGCTCACCAGGAAGGCCCTGACCTGACTCAGGTTCATAGACTCCCTGTGTCTGCATGTGGGGGCACAGGGATGGAGGAGAGAGACCTTGGGAGGTGGATTTAGTAGTCCAGGAGTGGTAGTGGCCCAGGTCATCATCAATTCCATTTATTTATTTATTTATTTATTTATTTATTTATTTACTTACTTACTTACTTATTGTATTTCACAAATTTATTTCACAAGATGTCATGAATGCCTATCCTGGTCCCTGCTCTGAGCAATACTGGTGACAGAGCAGTGACCAAAACAATACCAAGGCTTGCCATCAGGGAGTTCAAAGACCTGTGGGAGAAATGGATTCGTCATCAAACAGGGACAGCACAGAGTAGTCAGGGCTGGGATGAGGGAAGCATAGGTAGAAAGGTTAGGGCTGGGATGGGAGCTATGGGAACCCGCAGAAGGGAGGCAGGATGCACAAGTTTGCTAGGTGAAGAAGAGGAAGGACAGTTTGGACAGAGAGACAGCGTGTGCTAAAGCTTGGAGGCAAGATAGAGAAGTCCGAGGAGCCCCAGGTGATGGAGAGTGTCTTACTCCTCCCCAGGGGAGACTGAAGACCCCACGTTGGAATCCTGCCCAGAATTAAACCAGCCATGTGTCTTTGGACAAGCAGTCTGGTTGGTTTCAATAGTCCAGGAGGAGTGGTGGTGGTCCAGGTCATCATCGATGTCATTTATTTGTTTATTCCACAAATTTATTTCATGGTTTGAGCCTCAGCTTCTTCTGAGAAGCGCAGATGGTAACAGCAGCAAATGCATAAGGAACTGCACAATTAATCATATGCAGAGCTTGAGCTTGTCATAGTCCTAATAACAAAGTCAACAAAAGTGTCCCTTTAAAGTTCCCCAGACTGACTCCACAGCCCACTGGCTGGCAGTTTATGTTTTTTCAGTGCTTTAATAGTTCTATTTGTTCAGAGGCTGCTTTTGCACAGCAGGAACCTTGTCTCGTGGCTTCTGCTGCTCTCAGCTCTAGGCCGGACATGGATTATTCACATAGTCACCAGTGTGTGTGCAGAGTTCACTATGTGCCAGGTAGTTTTGTGTGCTGGGGACACAGTGGCAACCGAGACCTCCTGAAGTTCACAGTCTGGGGCAGACGATGAATAAACTGAATAAGCCATCAGGATGAGTTGAGATAGTGTGAATGGGACTGGGGGCTGGGGGCTGGGGGCTGGGCCACCAGGGGAGGAGAGTTTGAGTGGAATAAGACAGAACTGCTAATGCTGGGGCTGTGGGAGGGCATTCCAAGCACCCAACAGAAGTGCAGTGGCCTTGACTTCAGTGAATGCACTTGGTGAGCTTAATGAACAAAAGGAGGCTGGGATGGCTGGAATGAAGGGAGTGACAGGGATCACACTGGGGCCTTGGGTTCTTTGCTTTTAGCTGGAGTGAGGTGCATTGCATGGGACTCAACCAGGAGGGCCCTGACCTGACTTGGGGGTTCATTGGCCCCCTCTGTCTAGGTGTAGGAGGCAGGAACTAGAGCAGGAAACCAGGGAGGAGGTGACTGGTGTGATGGAGGCTGGGCCAGGGCACTAGGGCAGAGGGGAGTGGGCACAATAGAAATAATGGAAATAAATTTTGGAGGTGGTCCAGGTGGGACTTGCTAACAAATTAGAAATGAGAGGTGAGCAAGAAAGAAAATAAGATGCATAAGTTTTTAGCTCCAGTAACTGAGTGGAGAGTGACTGCTCAGTTAATATTTATTGTATGAATATATAAGTTAATTCAAAAAATAGGCATATTGAGAGCTCGCTGTATGCCAGGTTCTATTACAAGCACTGTAGATGTATTGATTCATTTAACCCTCCTCATGA
>CM053508.1:101138141-101202646 GCA_028627145.1 Eidolon dupreanum | reverse complement strand
TAGCTAGGGTGGGCTGGGCAGCTCTCATCTCTTTGTTTCCCCTTCACTGCCTCCTCAGGATCTGTGTGAGGTAGGGTCATGCATCGTGCATTTCCCCTCACCTCACGTCTCACACTCTGGCTGTAGCCCCTTCTCTACTCCACACCCTCGGCTCTCCCAGCAAGGTTGTCTGGCATAGCAGTTAAGGGCATGGGCGTCAGACAGGCCTGAGTTGGAACCCTGACTGAGCTGCTTCATGGACCATGTGACCCAAGGCTGTCTCTCCCCCTCTCTGAGTCTTCTTCCTCTGAAGAGGGGGGTAATCATGGTGTCACTTCATAGTGTGGTTGTGTGTATGCTTGGCTTGTGGGAACATCATATGCCAATTCTTGACCTCTGACCCCCACCCCTAGCCTCATCGTCCTCATCGCCCTCAACATCCTTCTCTTTTACCGCCTCTGGTCCCTGGAGAGGACAGCGCACACTTTCGAGTCCTGGCACAGTCTGGCCCTGGCCAAGGGGTGAGTGGGTACCTGAGGGAGTGAGGAGCTTGGGCAGGTTGGAGGAGGCCAGGGCTCCACTCAGGCCCTGTACCCCCTGCAGTAAGTTCCCGCAGACGGCAGCCGAGTGGGCGGAGATCCTGGCCCTACAGAAGCAGTTCCACAGCGTCGAGGTGCACAAGTGGCGGCGGATCCTGCGGGCATCCGTGGAGCTCCTGGACGAGGTATGGCGCTGGGGATGTGGACCTTGCACGCAAGCCCCAGGATGTGGCAGATGCCTCTGGGCCTCAGTTTCCTCCTCTATAAAACGAGGAAGCCATTCATGGTCCCCACCTCCAAGGATTGCTGGAAAAACTGACAGAATAGAAGAAAGAATTTATTGACTCTCATCTAGCAAGGAGAAGTCCAGGGGCATCTGACTTAAGGCATGGTTGGATCCAGCCACTCAACATTAGTAAGAATTGGCCTCTGGTACCATCTCTTGACTCTGCTCACTCCCAGGGTTGGCTTAGTTTTGGGCATACTTTCCCCTAGAATGACTGAGTTGGTACCCGAAGCTCTAAGCTGACATCTCTAGGAAAGTGTTCCCTCTCACTGGCTGTTGGGGTCACATGCCCACCCCTGAACCAGTCACAGCATCCAGAGGTAGGCGAGGTGTGGTCCCTAAGCCCCTCTCCCCTTTGGGGTGCCTAAGGGATCATGTAAGCACAGGAGAGAGGTTCTTTGAAGGATATTGAAGCCTCATCACCAGAAGGGGTTGCCCCAGAGACCCCCTGTAGTTCAGGCACAGCATCTGTTCAGAAGGCCAGGTTCAAATTCCGGTTCCTGACCTTGTGCACGTGCCTTGGGGCCTTGTAAGGAATAGTGATTGGCGGTACCTGAAAGACTATTGTGAGGGTTAAATAAGTTCACACTGGAGTAATGCTGAGCTCAGAGTAAACACTTGATGTGTGTTTGCTGTTAGAGTGAGCCCAGTGCCAGGCACAGCAGGTGCTCAATAAATGTGATGGGTCAGCACAGATGTCATACAATGAGGTAAGTGCCTAACATGGGGAGTGGGTGTGGGAAGCAGAGAGCAGCTGGCACTGGCTGGGCCCCCAAGGATGTCAGGGCCAAAGTTTGTGGGTGACAGTGAAAATCATGTCCAGTCACCATAGGCCATAATGCTGAGGCCCACCTTAGGGGCCTTGTTGCACCCAGAAATCATGCTCAGACGGAGAAGCTCATGCCAGGAAGGGCCATGCAGGACAAGGTGGGGGTGGGGATGAGGCTGGGGCTTCATGGCTCAGGGCCTCCTCATCCTGAGTTAAAGTCTTATTAGTTTCCTCTTTCTGAAAGAGGGCACAGGTGACTTCTCAGATGAATGCTAACAGATACCAAGTGAGCCAAACTGTTCTAAGTGCTAAAATGACCAACTTCTTTGTTTCTCATGGCCAACCTGTGAGGGGGATGCTTCTGTTGGCCCCCCTCTAACACACAGGGATGCTGAGGTGTGAGGTGTTCAGACTTGTCCAGGATCGCACAGTGGGGAATAAGAATAATTGTGTGCGGGGCACCTAGGTCCTGTGTGCCCAGGTGGTCTATCATTAGATCCCTGAAATAATCTGATAAAGTAGGTATATTACTGACCCAGCTTTCAGCTGAGGCATCTGGGACAGATAAGGGGCTTACCCAAGGTTACCCAGTAAGTAGCAGAGCTGGGACTTGAACCCAGGCCATCTGGGCCCCTTCCATTTGCTGCCTGTGAGAAGTTAAGCTGGGTACAGTATGGCTCTGCTCTTGTTACAGGGTGACCTTGGCAGGGGACATGGCCTTTCATGACCTCCCCCAGTTCCTCAACTGCAGGATGGGGGGCGGCATCGTTCCTCCCAGTGCTCACCCCGCACCCTGCCCACCTCTCCCCCCAGATGAAGTTCTCCCTGGAGAAGCTGCATCAAGGCATCACCATCTCAGACCCTCCCTTCGACTCACAGCCAAGGCCTGATGACAGCTTCTCCTGAGGACGCCAGGCCACACCGCCATCCCTCCAAATGGACAGATGGACACAGAGCCTCGGTAGCCACTGCTGGCACGGTGTGAACACCGGGAGCCTCCTGCCCACCTTTCCCAGTGGCCCAGCCCAGGGCCATGCAGACATGGGGACCACAGAACCAAGATGCACTTTAGACCAGTGTATGCGAGTCCAGCTGCCATTGCCTGCCCAGCCAGGGAGCTGGCCTGGCCCTCAGCAGGCCTCCCGCTAACTTATTTTGCCCAGCTGGGGTTGTGGGGGTTGTCTCCCAGGGTGCACAATCCCTTCAGCTCTGGGTTTAATGTATTATATTTATTTGGAGCCGACAGAGCCTCAATAAAGGTTTGGAAATGGCTGTGGCCGTGCCTGTGGGGCCCTGGCAGTGGGTGGGAGCCTCCCGTTGTACTCAGATTCTGCTGCGGTGATGGGGTGGGTACTCTGTCCATTTTCGGGGGCCATAGTCACTGACATGACCTGGAATTCCCCAGCATCTTACACAAGCTTTGCATCATCAGAATCCAGTGCAGGACCTCCTAGGACAGACTTTAATGCCTGTTGGCGTGGGTTCGAATCCTACCTCTGATACTTAGCAGGCATGTAACCTGGAGCTGGTCAGCCTCTCCCAGCTTCAGTTTCCTCCTCTGTTCAATGGGCATAAGAATAGCACCAGTCTCCCAGGGTGGTTAGTTCTCAAATTTTGGCTGCATCAGAATCTCCTGGAGGGTTTGTTAAAAGGCAGACTGCCAGACCCACCCACATGGTTTCTGACTCAGCAGGTCTGGGGTGGGCTGACAGCAAGTTCCCAGGTGCTGCTGCTGCTGCTTATCCAGGGACCCCACTTTGAAAACTGCTTTATGAGGATGCAAGGAGTCAATATGGCTACTTATGACAGGGCCAGGCACAGAGTAAATATTCAGTAATGTTACTCTTATTGCAGAAAAATTGAGGGGAGAAAAGTAACTAATGCAGTGAGCACCAAATATGTACCAGGCTAAGTGCCATGGTCTGATGTTCATTTAATTCTCACAGTGGCTCTCTGAGATGGAGACAAATAGTTACATGCCTGGGACCACTCAGCAGGGAGGCAAGGACTGCAGGCCTGGCCCCTAGTGACTTCGCGTTTAGATGGCAGGTCCTAACTCATTCTGGACCCCACAATGGCCCATCCAGGTTAAGGCCATTTGGATTCCTGTCTTACTGATGAGGAAATGGTCTAAGGGACCAGTGTAGACCTTCATCAGGTAGAACCTGGATCTGTCCCCTCAAACCCTGTGCTGGTTCCAGAGTAAGAGGTAGAGAGACCTTTCACATGTCACGGTGAGGCTGTAAGAATCTTTGTAATTGATGGGTTGGGGCAGAAGAGTGGAGGAGGGGTTGAGTAGAGGTGGGATGGGCCACAGGTGATAAAGAGCAGAGCCAGCTTCTCCTACCCTCTAGCTATGTGGTCATGACAAGTTACCCACCCTGAGCCTCAGTTTTCCATACCTGTAAAGTGGGCATAATGGTAATACCCACCTTGTAGGAAGAATTAGATGAGTTAATGTTAGTAAAGTGCATAGAGCAGCACCAAGCCCATAGCAGGTGCTCAGGGAACATCAGCTTGTGGGGCTGCCAGGTGCTCCTTCCCAGTGCCTAAGGTCTGTCCTCACTGCCTCCACTTGTCACCCCTGCCAGAGGGAGTGTTCAGAATAGCAAGAAGGTTATTTTCTGCAGAGGAATTTCACAAGCCAGGAGGTGCTGGCACAGAGGCCCAGACAAAAAAAGGTGTCCAGTGTCACTGGCTTCCTGTCCCTCTGCCCCGGTTCTGCCCCAGACTCTGATTCTTCTTGTCAGGGAGGGCTGGGCCAGGGGAATTATGGAATTTCACCCCACGGAGAACTGGTGGTCAGGACCTGGACAGCAACCCCCCAGCCATAAGTCTTGCTCCCACCCAGGTCTGATAGTCCAGAGCTCCAACCCTCATCCTCTCCATTTAGCAGAACCTACTGATTGGACAGGCCGTGCTGGGTAGGAGTCCAGATCCACCTGAAGCCAGGGGCATGACCCTAGGTGAGGGAGTGACTCAGCCTCAGGTTCCTCTTTCCTGAAATGAGAATAACAGAACTTGCTACAAATGTTTAGGGATGTAGAAATGAATTAAGCATATCACAAGGGCTCTAGCATTGGCATTTGTTTATTCATTTGACAAATATTTGTTGAGCACCTATAACATACCAGGTATAGTTTAAGGTGCTGGAGCCTCTGGTGCATAGGACAATGGCCTCACCCTGGGGGAGTTTATATTCCAGGGTTGGAGGGACAGGCAGTGAACAGAGAAACTGTATAAAGAAGAGTACAATGTCTGGTGACAACTGCTGTGGTGGGGGTGGGGGTGGGAACAAACCCAAAACAAATGAAAGAGGTCAAGTAAGAGATGGAGAGGTAGTTTCCCTGGATTGGACAGAGACCTGATGAAGGTGACATTGAAGCCAAGAGCTGCGGGAGGAGCGCTAGTGAGCCCTCTGATCCACCAGAGGGAAAGAGTGGTCCAGGCAGAGGAAGAGCAAAGGCAAAGGTCCTGAGACAGGAATGAGCTTGGTGTTTTGGGCACGCAGCTGGACAGCCAGCTCCCAGTTAGGCGAAAGAAGAGTAGAGGATGACATCAGAGATAAAGAGGAAAGGGCATCAAGAAGGGCCCTCCTTCTGAGAAATGGCACCCCAACTCCCCAGGACAGCCTCTCCGGTTTGGATCCAGCCTCCCCTGCTTGGAACAGGTCTGGAGTGTTTATCGGTAGCCCTAGCAGGACTAGGGTTTCTGCACGGTGACCTCCAGGCCCGGATGCCAGGGACCTGAGGGGAAGGTCATTTAGAGGTCCCAGTAAGTGCCCCTGGATTCCATGAGGGTGATCTCTACAATTTGAAGTCTGAAGCTCTGTCCCCAAACTGTTCTCTCAGGCCCCTTGTGACTCTGGAAGTGATTTTTCCCAGACTAAGACACAGGGTCCCCAGTGTCTGGAGGGGTCGGATACCCAGACCATGAGCCCATGCCCAGAAGCCGCGGTTCCTGCGCCACCGGGAAGGCCGGTGCAGCGGACGCCTCCCGTCCGCTGCGGCAAAAGCTGGGCGGCCGCGCCCTCCCCCCGCGGTGATTCATCCCGCCCCCTCCTTCTCCCTCCTCCCTCCCGGGCCGCCGCCGCCGCCGCCGCCGCCGCTGCAGTGCGCAGAAGAGCGCGGCCGGCTCCGGAGAGCCCGAGCGGTGGGGGGCCGAGGCCGGGGCATCTGGCGGATGCGTCCGGCTGCGCACACCAGCGCAGCAGCCCGAGCAGCGGCCGCCGCCGGCGCGGCGGGGATGCCCGGACTCCGGGCCCCGGGGCTGGGCCCCCGGCGGTAACCGGAGCGGGGGGGCCGCGCCCCCCCTCCTCCCCCCTCGCCGGTCCCAGAGCCGCAGCTGCTGCGCCCGCGCGCTCCCGGGGACATTCTAACCGCCGCCCGGTCCCGCCGCCTCTCTCCCCGTTATAATACCGGCGGCCCGGGAGGGGGGCGCAGCGTGCGCAGCGCAGTCATGGAGACACTGCTGGCCTTCGTGGTCGGCGCGGCGCTGGGTGAGTGCGCTGGGGGCGCGCGACAGGGGGCACAGCGCGCCACTGCCGAGCAGCGGGTTTGCGCTCGGGACTTCGGAGAGTGGGGCGGGGGCTGCCCACGCCCATCCCCCAGCCCTGTTGAGTCCTTTAAGAAGTTGTGCGCGCGGGACTGAGGGGAGGCGGTGGAGGTGCGGGTGGGCCAGAGGCGGCGGGGACCCGGCTGGCACAGCTTCGTGGCTGCGGGCGCCCAGCCGGAGGCGAGGAAATGCGTAGTCAGCTGCTCTCGGAGCCCTGCGGGCTGCAATGTGACACCCACAACCGTAGCGGGGAGCGGGGAGGGGGGGAGGTAAGGCGGCGCCCACAGACTGGGACGAGAGAGAGACGGAGGGACAGGGAGAGATGGTGACTGGTAGGGAGAGACGCAGAAGAACCTGGAGTACTCCTGAGTGCTCCGCTGGGAGACTGTGGAGATGGAGTGAAGGTGGAGACAGATGGGAGAGATGCAGAGTTTGCCAGAGAGAGAGATTGAGAGAGTTAATCTGAGCTGCGGAGAGAGAAATACTTGAGAGAGGCAGAAAGAGAGAGAGACACTGGTAGGTAGACACAGGGAGAAATGGAGTTTAAAAAGGGACAGGGAAAGGTGGAGAGAGACAGGGAGAGGGTGTCTGAGCCTGAAAAGAGGACAAAAGGTGGTGAGACCTTCAGAGAGACTCCAAGGAGGTATAAAGAGGGGGAGACAGAGGCAGAGGTGCTCAGGGAGATATTGGAAAGAGACAGCAGAGGAGGAGCACAGAAGCCCCCAGAGTTGGAGCAGGAGCTGGAGAGACACAGCACTGGCTAGTGAGCTCTGGGGAGCAAGAAGGAGGTGGCAGGTAAAAATGTGAAGGAGAGACCCAAGGGGACTGGAATCCAGTGGAGGTGCAAGGGCTCTGAGGCAGGAAAGAGCTTGGTGAGTTTTGAGAAGCTGATAGGAGGTGGGAGTCTGTGGACAGAGGCAGAACTTAGAGAAGGGGTGCATGACAGAATTTTGTGGGAATGGAGAGCAAGGATGGAGAGTGGTTCTGCCCCTGTTCCAGTGCCCACCTTTCCCTCTGAGGCCTTGCTTTCCCCCAACCATGTCTCTGGGGCTGGCTGATTTTGCAGAGCAATAATGGTGAAAATGACTGCCACTTCTAATGCAGCTGGAATTCTAGATACACAACCTATATGCTGCAGTACCTCAAACAAGTGGCCTTCTGAAGAAGGGATGCTTGGGTAGCACAGACTTGGAATTACTGATCACAGTGACAGCCCCATTGGTTGCGGGACTTCTGTGCGCTAGTCCCCTGCTGGGGCCTTTCCTAACTTATGGAGTTTGCCCTGCAACCTCCAGAAACAAAGATGATCACTTCCCTCACCGTTCATAGTGGGAAACTGAGGCTCAGAGAAGATGAGTTTCTTGCCTAGGGCATGCAGCAAGTGGCAGGGCTGGCTTGGGTTTGGTTCTGTTCATTTGTCATCATTATTGAGAGGAAACAGATTGAAGGCTGACAACCAGCGAGCCTGGCGTGGCCTAGGGTGATGGGTGCCCCTGCTGTCGCCGCAGTGTCCTCAGCCTGGGCGGGCTGTGTGGAAGTGGACTCGGAGACCGAGGCCGTGTATGGCATGACCTTCAAAATTCTGTGCATCTCCTGCAAGCGCCGCAGCGAGACCACCGCCGAGACCTTCACGGAGTGGACCTTCCGTCAGAAGGGCACCGAGGAGTTTGTGAAGGTGCGTGGGCACCCAGCCTGGGTGTGGGAGGGTGGGCATCAGTGTATGAGTGGGGAGCAGGATTCAGGGGGTTGTTTGTTTTTAATAATGTGCTATTATCAATGACCTGGATTCAAATCGCAGCTCTATCACTGTCCAGCTGGTAAGCTTGGGCAAGTCACTGAGCCTGTCTGAGCCTCAGTTTTCTCCTGTATAGAGATGAGATGGTGATGGTCTCTAGCTCATTAGTCTGTGAGTCTTGATTGAGTTGATGCATCTGCCAATGGCATTGGAATTATTTAGTACTGGCAAAAATGTCTCCGATGGTTGTCATGGAGGAGGAGCAGAACTTTTTGGACCTTCTTTGTACTATGTGTATTTTTAATTATATCTGAAGAGGCATCCTATACTTTTAGGGCCTGCTGGAGAATTGGGGTCCACAGCAGCTGGGTCAAGCTGCCTCTGTGCCCGAATAAGGAGTATATCTGGTGGCCGGGCAGAAATGTAGAGAATGAAGGCCAGGAAGGCTGAATGGGGGCTCAAGATGATGAGGAATGTGCGTGAGTGTGTGTGTTTCAGGACTGTGAGTCCATGTGTGTGTCCATCTATCATTCTGTGTGTCAGGGCAAGGGAAAGAATAGAGGTCTAGGGGGGGAACATGGGCCCAGGCAGTGACCCCCCCCCACTGGTTGCCCCCAGATCCTGCGCTATGAGAACGAGGTGCTACAGCTGGAGGAGGATGAGCGCTTTGAGGGCCGTGTGGTATGGAATGGCAGCCGGGGCACCAAGGACCTGCAGGACCTGTCCATCTTCATCACCAACGTCACCTACAACCACTCAGGTGACTACGAGTGCCACGTCTACCGCCTGCTCTTTTTCGAGAACTATGAGCACAACACCAGCGTCGTCAAAAAGATCCACCTTGAGGTAGTGGACAAAGGTGAGTAAGGCCTGGCTTGCCCCCTCACCCCTGTTGCCCACTGGCAGCCAGATGGAGGGACAGATGGCAGGTAGAGGACAGGCTGGCTCCACTCTGGGGCCAGCCACCTGCTTACGGCAGGCAGCAGAATGAGCAGCACCTCTTTCCCCAACTCTCGCTCTGGCCTTAATTTCCTTTCAACCCATGGAGTGATAGCAGGCCTCTCCCATGGAAGTTCTGGGTGTAAAATCTCTGCTACCTGTGCTGTGTGACCTCTGGCAGGTGCCTTCCTGTCTCTGAGGTGAAGGGTTGTCCAGTAGGAAGCAGGATAAGAGTGTCTACCTGTCAGGGTGTTGTTTGAACCATTCCTGTGTTCCAGGGAGGTTGTGAGGATTGAGTGATATGCTGAGTGTCAACTGCTGGTGTGCCTAGCTCACAGCAAGGCCTCAGTACGTGGGGGCGACAGTGGCGGTTCTGCTTGTCAAGTAGCCTGAGCCCTGCCTCCCTCTGTCACAGTCGGGGAAGAGATACGAGTATGTCACCTAGAGTAGTGCTCCTCAACTTCTACTGTGCACACAGCCCTCCGGGAGTCTTGCTAATGCGTACATCCCGAGTCAGCAGATCTTGGTGGCCCAGAGTTCACTTCTGACAAGCTCTCAAGTGAGGCCAGTGCTACAGGTCTGGGACCATGCTGAGCAGTAGGATCTAAGGTGTTTTTGGACTGTTTCTTCATTTTGGCTTCAGCTTCCTTGGACTCCTCCTCTGAACCACCTTCTGGTGGGAATAAATTGGAATTTTCCTAGGTCCTATGGCCCACTGGCTTAGATCGTCAGGGAGCTATCCCAGACCTTGGACCACCAAAGAGCTGTGGCAGGGACATCCCTCAGAGCCCACTGCACACACACACCATCATGGGCAATGTGCATTGTCCTTTCTTTTCTCGAGACAGGCCTCAGTGCCTTATGTGGAGTCCCTCGGTGAACCCTCTACCCAACTTCTAGGCTGTCACTCTTACTGCCCCATTTTACATATGGGGAAGCCCAGGATAAGGGCAATGAGATTACATGGCCACGGTCAATGAGCTGAGACCTGAACTGGAAGGCAACCAAGCCCGTGTGACTGCTGTGTCTGTTCTTGGCATGATTCACTATCCTCTGCTGGCAGCCAGAGCCCGCGGATTTCTTTGATAATTAGCAATACATTCTTGATGATTATGTTTGTTATCAAAGTGATCTAGCAGAATTCAATGCAGATGTCTCTGAGTGATTCTGATGTGGGACACAAGGCTGGGCAGGTGACCCACACATACAGAGGATGGAGCCCCGCCCATGTGAGTCGGGGGAAAGTGGAGAGGCCATGACAAAGATGCCCGCAAATACTGTGGCTTAATAAAATTTGTGTCAATCTGTGTCCCGAATCAGTGCTGAGTTGAGGGGTCAGGAGTGCTGAGATGAGGGGTCAGGAGGGCAGGGAGGCTCAGTGAGCCCATCAGGCACCCAGGTTCTTTCTAGGTTTGGCCTGGCTCAGGCTGTGGCTCTCATCTGCGTGGTGGAGGCTGGGGCTCAGGCATGCCCGCGACCCAGTAGGGCCTCTCTTTTTTTAACATTATCTACCATACTGTATTACCTCCCAGAGCCTGTGTTCTGAGCAACATATCATAATATAGAGCTCCTTAAGACGTCTTCTCAGAGCCTGAGGTTTTGGCATTATCCACCGTACTCTAGTGTTTTTTATCTACCACATTATTTTTAACATTGCCCACTATACTACAGTATTTCATATTATACTGTGTACTATACTATTTTAACATTACCAAACATACAACGGTATTTTTATCATAATCCATCATACTAGAGTATTTTTAACATTATCCACCATACTATCATATTTTTACCATGCAAAAGTATTTAAAAATACTATCAATCACATTGTAGTATTTTAAAATGTTACTTGTTATACTATAGTATATTCATCATCCACTATACTATAGTGTTTTTAACATTACTCATCACACTATAGTATTTCTTTCATTACCCATGATATTATTTTAGTATTAGCATTGTTGGCCATGCCATATTCTTTATTATAGTCCACTGTCTTACTGCACTTTCAACATTACCCACCAGTCTCTATTGCCTCCTAGTAGTAACTGCTAAGAAAGGAACTGAATCATTTCCAAAGCGGGGGTGGGGCAGGATGTGTTGGTGATGAGAACTTCACTGGCCTGGCCGAGGTGCAGAGGATAGCAGGAAGCACCTGAGGTCCCCTACCAGGAGTGGGGCTGCCAGATGGGGACAAGAAGGCTAATTCTATTTTGGATATATTGGCTGAGTATAAATGAATCAGGAGGCTTTGGATAGAAATAAATGATCAAGATTTATTTAAGGGTCTCAGGGTTTGCAAACCGAAACACAACTAGGCAATATACCCAGAGTGTTTCAAAGAAGAAAGAAAAGCGACGATTTTTTGCGGTGAAAAATACATTCTTGAAAAGAATCAGTCCTGCATTCTTAGCCTCTGCATTAATCCGAGATGATAATCTTCTAGGTGTCCAGTGGTCTAGATAATGGATGTTAGTTGGTCTGGACGCATGAACATTCTTTCCTAAGTCCTTAAGGGGTCATCAGAGAGTTATCCATAACATTACATATATATGTATATATGGTCATAACTAGAGAGTTCAAAAGTTTAATTTCCCAGACAAGTTAAAGCAAGAATAGGATCATATCCTCTGCCTCAGCCTCCTTGATTTCAGTAATTTAGCATCTTGACCACAGTGACTCCATTTTATTTCTTCACCCTTTTCCTCAGATGTACCCAACTTGAGTGAAGAAAGTCTTGTGGTGAAGCCGTGTTGAGGCTGGTGAGAAGTCTGGCCTGACGAGGTACAGGCTGGGGCTTTAGACCTAGGGCCAACTGTGTGGGCAGGCAGGGAAAGCTCTTGGAAGATTTGAGGTTTTGAAGAAATCAAAAGTCTCCCAGAGAAGGTGCCTCTGACCCTCTTTGTGACCCCTCTGCCTCAGTTTCTCATCTGTCACATGAGGGAATGACAGTCTCACTTCCTGTGGTGTCTGTGTGGGTTGATGGAGATGGCGCTTGCTGTATGGCAGCTATTACCAAGTCCTTTTGGTTGTGGAAGCTTTACAGAGCAGATAGGAGCTCAGACTCTGTAGTCAGTTACAGTTGGGGATGAATCCCCGAGTCCAGTTCTGGCTGTGAATCTTTGCCCAGTACCTTCCCCTCTCAGGGCTTCAGTATCCTTGTCTGGAGATAGGCTACAGAGCCATGTCCATCACTGTCCTAATCCGACTGGGAGAGCAGGGGACACCAGATTACCTAAATCCACTTGGGCATTGAGTTCTAGGAGCAGGGTTGAGAATTCCGATGATGTGAGCTTTATCCAACATATATCCATCTCATTGTACTTCCCGAGGTCAGCTGACATGGGAAGCCAGGACTCTATCCTTGGGTTGTTTTGAACAGTCAGGGAGATGGTTCAGTAAAAACCTCGGCACAGAGCCTGGCTGAGAGCACGTGTTCACTGCATAAGATGCGTTCATGAGATCTTGTGAGTGAGCAAATGGATGAATGAACGAATGAATGAATGAACAAATGAACGAACTATTGAACGAACGAATGAACGAATGAATGAATGAGTATGGAACCCTGTCCCCAGCTCCTCCTGTGGGGAAATATGGGAGAACCATCCAGCCCTGCACCCTCCCTCACTCTGGCCCAGAAAGCATTGGCACCACCTTCATGAGTGAGCGGCAGACAGTGCCCACTGACGGGGAGGAAGCCCATGTGGGGACTGGGGAAGATGAGATCCTGGCCATCCAGAAGGAGGGCCTGGGCGTGCAGAGTGCACACCTGTGAAATCTGGCCCAGGATGCCACAGTGGCCTTCAATTCTGGTCCGCCAGCTAAGTGCACTCCTGTTACAGTTTAAATTTAGGCTCAATGAAAGGAAGCTGACGGTGCAAGAGCCAGTGCTGTGGAAGGATAGAGGGTTTCCGGCAAACAGCCGCCAGTAGCCAGCACTTGTGCATCCAAACATGTGAGGGATGTTAATTGGCATTTCCTCTTCCTAGCAACCCTGTAACAAGGCATGAGTATTATCATCCCCATTTGACAGAGGGGCAATCAAGGCCCAGAGAGGTCGAGCCACTTGCCCAAGCTGGCACTGCAAGCTCAGGGCGCACTCAGGCTGTCAGGCGTCCTGAGCCTGGCCTCGGCTGCCGCTTAACCCTGCCTGGCCCCTGCAGCCAACAGAGACATGGCGTCCATCGTGTCTGAGATCATGATGTACGTGCTCATCGTGGTGTTGACCATATGGCTCGTGGCTGAGATGGTTTACTGCTACAAGAAGATCGCCGCTGCCACCGAGGCTGCCGCACAAGAAAACGCGTAAGTGGGGTTGGTGAGAAGGGGGGAAGCACCCAGGACACCCAGGACTTTCCGGAGGGGAGCATGAGCTGAGTGGGGGGAGGGGGCAAGGGAGCAGCCCGGTACCACCTTCCAGTCGTCCCTGGAGTGGGGCATTCATTGTCAGAGATGGGATGAGGCCGCAGTCAGTCCCAGCCCCTACTTCTCTCAGCACCCAGGGTTCAGGCCCAGCACCCTGTCCCCCAAGGATACAAGAGTCGAGGCCCCAGCCCCTTTCTTTTCCAGGACCCAGAAGTTTGAGCCCCTAGTCCCCTCCTGCCTCAGGCTCAGGACTCAGGCCCCCAGCCTGGACTTTTCTAGGAGTGTCCCTAGGAGTCCAGCCCACAGCCCCCTCTTTTCTCTAACTACTGAGCCCTGTGTCCCTGGGGCAGAGACCACAACACTTCTCAGTCTCCTGGGTATGGGCCAGACTTATGACGGGGTCACTGTCCACCTGGCTTTTTCCTCCACAGCTCGGAATACCTGGCCATCACCTCAGAAAGCAAAGAGAACTGTACGGGTGTCCAGGTGGCCGAATAGCCTCGGTAAGGTGGGCGGGTGGGCAGGGGCTGGTGGGCCTGGGAGAGCGTTAGCTCACTAGGTCCCTGATCCCCTGTCTCTCCTTCACCTTTAGGCTCTGGGCTCCACCTCAAGGAAGAGCCAGCCCTAATGGGGAACTTCCGGGCACAGCCTGCTCCCAGTGGGGGCTGGCCATTCCTGGGCCCCCATAGCCTCAGAGTCCTGCCAGCGGAGCTGCCAGGGTGGGAGAGGGCAGGGGGCTTGGCTCGCACCCCTAATCCAGCCTTCTTTCTCCTGCCCTATTGCCCACCCTTGCTATGCATGATGGGTAAAGCAATACCGCCGCTGCCCCTACCCCTGCTTCTGCTGCCTGTTTGGGAGGGGGTACGGTGAGGTAGGGCAGCGGCTCCGCACCCCTCCTTCTTGCTGATTTGCACATACTGGCCGCTTCAGACACGCACTATTGGGGCCCAGCCTTTCCCTGCCCAGCAGGGGTTGTGATAGCCCAGAACAGTTTGGGGCAGGGGGTTCTGGGGCCCACTCCAACCCTCAGTGACATTTCCCCTCCTGCTTCCTCTGGCTGGACCTGGGGTCCCCTCTCCTGTGATGCACTCTTGCCCGGCCCAACCCCACCCTCTCTCACCAGCCTTGGATTGTGGCCACTTAGAAAGGGGCCCGTTCAGCCTCGTCTTTCTCTTTACATGAGTAGTTTTGTTCATGAAATAAAGATACTTGGACTTGATTCATATTCTCTCTTGTGAGCCCAGTCGCCCTCTACACCCGCCCCCAAATCCAAGAGCCTCAGTTTTCCTGGGGACCAGCCTTCACAGGCAGGCAATGGGGCCTCTGTGAACATATTCAGGATAAAGATGGATAAGGAATGGATAGGGCTAGTATCTCAGGCTCAGCACCTGCCTGAGGACCCAGCAGGCACAGCCACTTAGTACTTGATTAATGTGGGATTGGGAAGGGGGGTGGTCATTAGCTCAGCTGGGACCATGAGTGGGAGAGAGGCCAGGAGGGAGCCAAGGAGGCAGCGTGTCTGTGGAGAAATAAGAAGCAAGATGGCAGTTGGCATGGGGTTTGCTGTGTTCCAGGCTAGCAGTGGTGACCGAGCATAAACGAATCAGGAGGCTTTGTTAACATTAAAACCAGCAAAGTCTTATTCAAGGGTCTTGGGGTTTGCAAACCAGAAACACTACCAGGTAACACCTGGAGTGTTCCAAAGAAAAGAGAAAGATTGAGAGTTCTTATCGTAAAAAGTACATTCTTGAGAAAAAAAATCGTCTTACATTCTTAGCTTCTGGATTGATCCAGGATAGTGACCTTCCAGATGTCAGGGGTCTGGATACGTGAACATTCTTTCCTAAGTTCTTCAGAGAGTTATCTATAGCAGGGGTCCCCAACCCCCGAGGCCTCTGACCGGTGACTTGTTAGGAACCAGGCTGCACAGCAGGAGGTAGGCAGCAGGTGGGTGAGCACCACATCACCTGTATTTGCAGCCGCTCCCTAGCGCTAGCATCCCCGCCTCAGCTCCACCTCAGATGATCAGGCATTAGATTCTTGTAGGAGCATCAGTCCCTGGTGCCAAAAAAAGGTTGGGGACCGCTGATCTATAGGATTTGTCTATATCTCCAGTTCGAAAGTTTAAGTTCCCAGGCTAGTTAAAACAGGAATAGAACTGTCTCCTCATACCTCAGCCTACTTGATTCTGGTAATTTAGCAGCTTGTCTATAGTGACTCCAATTTATTTCTTCACTCTTCCTCAGTAGTATGAGTCTCTCTGGAGTGATGGAAGTTAGAGACAGGGAAGAAGAGAGAGGAACATGAATAGGGAGAGAAGGAACCAGAGACTAGGGGCTGGGTAGCACCACATCTACACAGGCATCTCCCCTGTGGGAGGCTGTGGCTCTGAGTGGAGGGGATATATGGGTGAGCAGGTGGGTTGGATTGTGTGGAGACAGCCTATCTGAGCAGCTATGGTCTGTGTTTACGTGGTTGTCCACAGGCAGGTGTTCAATGGTGACACCTTGTGTATCTGGGTGTTTATTTGGCCCTGGGGTGTGACGTGGATCACTCTCTACCGCTGGTGGGACAGTGTGTATCTGCCTCTGGACACTTCCGGCCACTTAGCTTAGGCCTCAGCACTCAGTGCTGCCTTTTCCGGCCAAGTCCCCTTCCCCCTATCTAGGTCTTTCCTGGCTCCAGAGGTCACTGCTGCAGGCGGCAGAGAGGCTGCCAAAGCAAACCAGCCCCCGTGACTTGTAGGAAAGCAGCTGGGAGGAGGGGGCTGGGTAGGGTGAGCTGGGCAGTGCGAAGCAGATGTGGGCTGGGCTGGGGACATGGGAAGGGGCAGAGGCTGAAGCAAGAGCTGGGGCGGGGGAGGGACTGGGGGAGGGGCACGGGGCAGGGCCTGGAACTGAGGCCAGGACAGGGACTACCTTGTTCAGGAGCTGGACAGGGGGTGCTGGAAGGGGCAGGGGTGGACAGGGACAAAGTCAGGTGTGAGCTGGGGCAGAGTGGGGCCTGGGCAGGAGGCAGGAGAAGTGGCAGGGGCAGGGTGGGCTTGGGGCAGTTGTGGCCCTCTGATTCCCTCTAATACATATCCCCATCCTTTAGTCCTGTAAGCACCCCCAGCCTTCTCTGTCTCCCCAAGCCCCTGGTCGTCCAGCCAAGCCTGTCCGTGCTCCCACCTCCCTCGACTGGCACACCTGAGCCCACCTCCCAGCCCCTGCAAACCCTGCCCCAACTGCCAGGTGGCCTCTGGTGCTGCCAGTCCTTTTGCTCAGCCCCTCCCCGCCCCTGTCCCCGCCTCCGGCCCAGCCCCCTCCTCCTCAGGTGAGGCAGCCAGGCCTAGCAGGCCCCACGCCGCCGCTGCCTCTGCCTCCCTGCCCGCCACTGCTGAGGGGCCACCATGCTCCTGCCCCGGCCTGGAGACTGACCCTCAACCGGCACCATCTCTCAGCTCCGGCCCCACCTGCAGGACCCCAGGGTAAGGATCAGGGCCCTCAATTCCGGACCCCAGGACATGGGTCCTCTCACCCACCCAACCGAATGCCTGACTCTCAACAGAGAGACTCCCAGGGTCCCCAAGAGGGGGGTCTCTGACTTCTCTCTAAGGACCTCGGAGTTCCAGGTCCCTGGAACTCCTCCTCCCTCAGACCCAGGAGTCTGGGCCCCTACTCTCCTCCTCTCTCATACCAAGGAGTCTGGGCCCCCCAAACCCTCTTTCCCCAGGACCCAGGATTTCAGGCCCCTGTTCTCTGCTCCCTTGGACCCGGGAGTTCAGACTTTCAGTCCCCTCCACTTCGGGCCCAGGCATAGGAGCCCCCAGCCCTATGATCCAGGTGTCCCCCTGGCCACTGGTCAGACACTGACCCCATCCTTGAACCCAGCCCGATCTGCATCGTGATCACGGCGTGCTCTGGCCAGGGCCCAGTTCCTCCAGCCTCCCTGGATGGGCGCCTGGGACTGGGGGCACTGGGCTGGGCTGGGCTCCCCCAGGCCCTACCTCCCCGTCCATCTCCCCACAGGCCCTGCCCCGGCCCAGGAGGTCAGCCGGGGAATCATTAACAAGAGGCCGTGACATGGCGGAGAAGGAGGGTGAGTCCCCCCTTCCCTGAGCCCCGACTTTGGCTCTGTCTGGTGCTCCTCCCTCTGTGTTCTCTTCCCAGCCCTCTGTCCCCTCAGAGTCCCCTCTCTCTGGCACCCAGCCTGGGCCCATTCCCCAGCCCTTCTAAAGCCTTGTCCAGCTGATGAACTGTTAACCAGATTTTCCGTGGGGCTGTGCTGCCACTTGCTGCCCTGCTACCCAATATGACCTTCCTGGTTCCTTGGCTCAGTTTTCCCTCACCCCCCAGAGGTTCCTCAGCTGACCCTGGACCTCTCTTCTGCTTGAGATTATGGTGGGGAGACCAGCTGTCACGGTTAAGGACACAGTCTCTGGAGTCAAACACACTGGCCTGCATTTGAATCTGCTTCTGCCACTTCTTTGCTGTGTGATCTTATGCAAGTGACATCATTTGTCTGGGTTTCAATTCCCCCCCGGGTCAAGCATGGATCCTAATGCTATCTACCTACCTACGTGAGGCTGTTGGGAGCAGGGACACCAGCAGGGGTTTTGGCACATCAGATGTATGCCGTGAACCTGGAATCCTAGGACTCAAGACCCCCACCCATTCCAGACATTCCTCCCACCTTCTGGCATTGTGGGCAAAAGAGCAGAGGGAAGACTTTGGACTTGGCTGAACAGATGGAGAGGAAAGAAAGAAGGGGGAAACTGCTCCAGGATGACAGGGTGAAGCCACTGCAGAAGGGCTGGCACTCAAGGACTCTTGCAGCCCCTAGCCAGGGCTCCCTGTAGCCTGGATCTCTCTCAACCTCTTCCATACTTGGGAGTCAGCTGGAGGGGCTGAGGATGGGAGGCCGGCCTTTCCCGCCCTCCACAGCTAGGCTGACTCCCTCTCTTCATTTTGAAATCAGGCTCTCTGGGTTCAGTCCTAGTTGGTGGCCCTTTCTAGTTACGAGGCCCTGAGCAAACAGCTTACTCCCTCTGGGCCTCACTTTCTTCATCTGTAAAATGGGGATGAGCATTTAAATGCAGGAAGCGTTGTGTGTGTCACCTGAAATGACCAGCGTGGATTACTGGCCTCCTAGGGTCTCAGCACAGCTAGCCACTCAGACCCCCGACCGTTCAGCTCTGGCCCAGAGTGCAGCCAGGCTCCCGATGGCTCAGGAGAGGGCCCTATGCCCTTGCTGAGCAGGGGGACAGTAGCACCCCACGCCTTTTGGAGAATTCCTTCCTGGAGCCGACTAGAGAGAAGTCACCAGGGTTGAGGCCTATGGGTGAATGAACTAGAGAAGAAAAATAGAGCATGCTAGAAAGGATGGCCAGAGACAGGTCTGGATGTAGAGAGAACTGAGGCAGAGTAGACTCCAGTGCATCCTCAGGCAGCCCCTCCCGGTCTTGGAGGGGAGTCTGGCTGCTGGGGCTGGAGGGGTGGTCAAACCTGGACACAGAGGAGGAGGTGGTCCAACCTGACACAGATGCCGAAAGGTTCTGGTGCTGCGCTTACCTGCTGGGTGACCCAGGGTAGCTGGTTGCACTGCTCTGGGCCTCCTTTCCTTATCAGTAAGCCGGAGATGATGACAATGGTATCTTCCTCATGAACAGTCGCAAGGATTTAAGGAAACTGCAAGACAGGGTTTGTACAGGGTTTTGAGTTGGTGTGCGGTTTGAGAGCCATCGCTGCTGCACTGGCTGCTCGTGTTTGTGTTACCGTTATGGGCTGAAGTAGGCCCAAGGCGAGGGGAGGGTCTTGGTGCTCCCTGGGGACTTAGACTTGGAGGAGGTGATATCTAAGCTGACACTCAGAATGAGGAGACTAGGCAGGGTTGCCAGGCAGAGGGAAGAGGCTAGGTACATGCTGGGGGTGACAAACTGCTGGGGGTACAGTGGCACACACATACTTGGGTATTTCTGGAGGTAAAGTTGGGAATGGAGCTGGGAGGGTGGTGAGGTGTGCGAGCTGGACCAGGCTCTGTTCGGACTTTTTTTGGTGAGGGGCAGGATGCTGCCTTGGCAGTGGGGGTCTCTTTACAAGATGGCCCTGGGGGTTATTCTTTGTTTCTCTTTTCTAACTTGTTTTATAAGTTCTGTGATTTTGGGTGCTTTTTGGAAACTCTCTCAGAAGTCTGATAATGACCCATATGGCTGCCTGGGACTTGGCAGCCCCACATTTTTAACAGCCATGCTTATATCCCAGAGGGGCACTACAGAGCTGAGGGCCTTAGACTCTGTCCTAGGGGCCACTGGGGAGTTGTGGAGGGTTTTAGGGACAGAAGGAACGGATTGGATTTAATATTTAGGAAGAGCCCCAGGCTTCCGTGTGGAGGCTGGGCCAGAGGGGGAGCCTGAGCCAGGGGTTGGATGGGGCTGGGGGCAGGGAAGGAGAGGGTGGCAGGAGACACTCAGGAGGCCTGTAGGCTGTGGAGCTGGCAAGTTCTGAGGGAGAGAGGTGTCCTGAAGAGGAGGGACAGTCCTGAGAATGAGGGCCTCTGAGACGGTACCTGGCGATGTGGGAAGACACGGAGGCTAGTATGGGGGCCTAGGGAGTGTGAAGGGCCCAGGAGATTTTAGGGGGAGGCATCTAAGAGGACGCAGGACCCCTGATCTGGGACTAAGAAGAGTCTAGGCCTTGGGACAGAAAAGGGAAACTGAGGCTGTGGAGCTGGGTGAGAAAGACTTGGAACAGGGGAGGCTTGAGGGGGAGGAGGCGTGGCTCGCCCTATGAACTCCAGATTTCAGGGAGTGGATAGAAGGTCTGGAGATGGAGAAGGCACCGTCAGAGATGTGGAAGGAAAGTCAGGTGCCTGTGGTGTTTCAGAAGCCAAATGAGGGAAGTTGGAATTGGGTCTGAGGAGGACTGAGACACAGAGCCATCAGTTGAATGGTTTTAGAGACAAGGAGCCAGAGATGTCACTTGTGAGGGTTTTATAGCCAAATGGGGGCAGAAGAACTGCCCTGTGAGAAGACAAGTATAGTTAGGTGCTCCTGGAAGGGCAGGGAGCAGAGCCTCTGGGAGAAGGTGACAGGGTGGGGGTGAGTGGGGAAGCCAGCTTACCAATCGCAAAGGCCCTATTGCTCCTGAAGAATCACGACCAGAATGGTCCTCTCACAGAGTGAAGATGCTTCCTGTCCCACTACAAGCACCTGTTTTGAGATTGCTTGAAATCCCCGAACCAAAGGGCATGGAAGGAGGTTCTTCCTCTCCCCAAGGGGACATGGAGTGGCCACATTTCCTGCTCCAGCAGACATGCTAGAGTCTCTAGGCTGGCCCCTGAGTGACAGAGCACATCTGAAAACAAATGAACCAGAACCGGCCTGATGGTTGTAAGGACCCAAGTCCTCCCACTAGAACCAGGAAGGTGGCTGGTGTAGAGTTGGGGGTAGGCCTGAGAGACACTCTTGAGACAGGGAGGCTCAGCCAGCTGGGGCTGGGCCAGTGGGCCTCTTTGGAGGGAGGGAGTGTTCTCTCATGCCTTCAGGGGAACTGCCAGATTCTTAAATTCTTAAGATACCCAGACAATGGCCATCTCAAGAAGGACCTGGACTACTCTTCGCTCTGTTCCGGAAGCTTGCCTGGTGCATGCCAGGCCCAGTTGAAAGCTTTTAGCAGCCTTTCCTTTTGGTCGTCCCGCAATCTCTAACAAAGGGGTTGGCTTTTAATCCCCAGGGCCACTGTTGCACTGGGAATAAAATTCTTCTTCTCAGGCTGCCAGGTCTCCCTAACTGGCCCTCGCCTTGGTCCCACTGCTTTCCCCAAGCTCATTTCATTCCGGTCACATCAGTGATCTCTCTGGCTCTCTAACAGACCATGCTCGTTTTTGCCTGTGCTGTTCCCTCTGCCGGCAATGCTCTTCTTGAGATCTTTGCATGACTGGCCTCATTCTTCGTCTCAGCTTGAAAGTCACTTCTTAGGGAGGCCCTCCCGGAGCACCTACAGAAACCACTTGCTGCCCCCAACCTGCATTATTTTCTTCATCGACTTTGCCACAACCTGGAAATTATCAAGTTTGTTGACTTGTTGACTTGTTGACTTCTCCCCGTCGTCTTACACACATGAGAATGTGAGCCCCATGAGAGCCAGCATCTCTTCTGTCTTTTTTGGGATGTGAGCCTAGATGAGAGCCTAGAATGGTGCCAGGTATACAGCAGATGCTCAACAAAACAATCAATGAATAAGGCTCCATTTTACCCATGAGAAGAGAGGCCCAGAGAGGTGAAGGGAGTTGCCCAGGACCACACAGCTTTAATGATTTCAAAGCATTTATGGAGAACCTGCTATATGCCGGAGACCACAGCACAGGGAGGGATAGCGTGGCTTAGTGGTTATACATTCAGGCTCCAGCGCCAAATCTGCTAAGGACTCAGGAGTCAGGACTGCTTCTTCCTGGCTAAGTTACTTCGGGCATGTGACTCTCCTCTGAGCTTCAGCTTTTTCTATCTGAAAAATGGGAGTTACAAGTGAGGTAAGCACTAAATAAATTAATGCATTTAGAGCAGTGCTTGGCACATAGTAAGCATCTGATAAGAGTTTGGCTATTATTGTTATTATTTAAAAGAACTTTATTCTTTTTAGAGGTGAGTGCTAGGTGGGTGCCCATGAAATAGATGAGGAGGCTGAGGCTTAAAGAGATGATGTTACCTGCCCAAGGTACCAGTTAAGAGGGGTAAAGGCCAGTATTTTTAAGGCAAGCTGGCAAATTTCCAAACTTAGGTTCTCAACCTCCAGGGGCAAAGCTGTCCTTGGAACTGGGTCCTAGGGAGAGGTCTGGTTTTGGGGGTTACCCAGGGACAGAGAGTCTAGAACAGCAAAGAGAAATGAGGTCCTGAGGAAATGCCAAACAGCAGGAAAGGGAGCTGCCAGAGGGCAAAGGTCAGGGGTCGCAGCTTCCAAGAGGCTCCAAGAACATCTGGGAATGTTAGCAGAAGTGAGAGGTCCAAGAAGAGATGGCCCGAGGTGATGAGGGAGCCACTGAAGCACAGTGTCATTGGGGAGGAGAAATCCTCTAAGTTCTAGGAGTGTAGGCAGGGAAGGTGGCAGCTGTCCCAGCCACGCCCTTTCCCCCCGCTGGAACCCTTAGGGAACTGGACACCTGATTATCCTTGTAGCAGGGGAGGGACAACCCTGCCAACTGATCCGCCCAAGGAAACTGGGACCAGGGCATGGCAGGCTTAGGCATGCTGTTAGCTCTGGGGGCAGGGCACAGCTGGCCCTGTGCCCAGACCCTGCCCTGACGAAGACAGGCCTGGCAGTGGTCCCAGCATGGTGTCTGTTGCAGGTGGCCAGACTGTGCCATGCTGCTCTGGACCCAAGGTGGCAGCTCTCACTGCGGGGACCCTGCTGCTCCTGACAGGCATCGGGGCAGCGTCCTGGGCCATCGGTGAGAGTGGTTCCCTGTGCCTCTACCCTACCCTGCCCCTGTGGCCCCAGCGGCCTGCCCTTACCTCTGTCTTCTCTGCAGTGACTGTTCTACTCAGGAGTGATCAGGAACCGCTGTATCTGGGTGAGTAAAGCAAACGGGGACCCTCTGGGAAGCCCTGCGGGGAACCTGTACCTGTGAGAGCTCAATAGAAGAATTTTTTGAATGAATGCACAAATGCAAAAAGAAATGCTTCTAACAGTAGAGCACTCCTGTTGAGTGCCAGCCCGGTGCTGTCCTAAGCACTTGTCTAACTCAGTGTTTTTTAGACTTTAAATATGATGCCCATTAATGCATCATAAAATTAAATTAGTGAGTTGGAAACCACATTTTTAAAAGTAATGAATAGATTAGATTAGAAAATATTCGAGTGCATCTCTCTCAGTGAGAAAAACACTTGTTAATCTTTTGTTTTGGTTTTATGAAGGTGGGACTGGTATTCTCTCCCTTTTAGAGATGGACACTGAGGCTCAGAGCAATGGGATGGTTTGCCCCAGAAAATAGAAGTTCAGGGCCACACCATAG
Organism: Eidolon dupreanum; assembly: GCA_028627145.1. Lineage (NCBI taxonomy): Eukaryota > Metazoa > Chordata > Mammalia > Chiroptera > Pteropodidae > Eidolon > Eidolon dupreanum. The sequence goes on along the minus strand of CM053508.1, from coordinate 101,179,493 downwards.
TGGAAAACTATGTTTCTTACCACAGGGCGCAGATAAAACATATCTGAGAGGTGCTGTATGAAACCAGCAAGCCCTTTTAGCTCCCCTAGGAGGCAGCTGCGATTATCCCCATCCACAGATGTGGAAAGTGAGGACCAGGGAGGACACATAGCTGGTCACTGATGGGGCCAGGAATGGCCCTTAGACTTGCCTGGTAGAAATGTATCTGCAACAGAAGGAATGGCCACACTGATACATAGACACAGAAGCCCACTGTGGAATGAATGAATGAATCGTCCCACTTGCCGTCTTGTGGCATAGGGCAGCAGGAAGGAAGGGAGGTATTTTTCACTCCCTTAATCCTCATCTAGTTCAACAAAGGACTCAGCTCACATTAAGAGAAGAAATGAAAATCCACACAAGGAAAGCCAGCATCAGTGTGAGTCATCACAGCCAGCACTTAGCATTTACACGTACCAGGCACAGGCCTTGGGCTTTACATTCAGTCCTCACAACAGCCCATTTTAATATGGGGACAGCGAAGTGCAGAAAGGCCAAGTGACTTGTTGCAGGTCACAGAGCTAGTAAGTGGCAGGTCTGGGATCTGAACCCAGGCAGCCTGGATCCAGCTCTTGTGCAGACCTACTAACCGCTCCTGTTTCTCAAGAGACAGCCAGATGAGTTGCCACAGTGAGGGCTCGCATATTACCAGGCCCTGTCTACAGTCTTTGCACAGTAGCGTTGTAGAGCTGTGGCTATTACCATCACCTTTGTTTTGCATGTGGGGGAAACTGAGGCCCAGTGAAATGAGGCCCAGCGAAATGAACCGACTTGCTCAAGACCACATGTTGCATAAGTGGCAGGGTGGGGGGATCATTCCCCTGCTGAAAGCCCCTCCATGGCTCCCCACTGCCATTGAGCTAAAATTCCAACAGCTCACAGGCTTTGAGGGTGTGGGCCCTCTCTGCTCTCACTTTATACATGCTCCTGGCTCTCGAAGGACCCTCCTGGCACCACAGCCTTTGTTCACCCACCTCTTTCCAGCTCACACCTAGAAGCAGGTTTTGGGGTTCTGCAAGTGTCACTGCTGAGCATTGGGGCCTCACACCAGTTCTGCTCTCTCTGAGTCTTGATGTCCTCATCTGTAAGCTAGGGGTGAGAATTAGAGGACATGATGGTCCACGCAGTGCTTGGCTCTTTAGCCAACTTGGTAAATGTGTCTCACCTGTCAGGCTTTAACTTTCCTGAGCAAGGTCTTCCTGCACCCCCAGACTCCACGCTACCTCCCATGCCTGTGGTCATCCCCCTTCCCCGGTTAAAACTCACACTCTCAGTGGATTGTTTATCTCTCGTGAATTTCAGGGGGGCAGGAGCATTTTGTTTCCTGCCCCATCATGTCCCACACATGATAGGGGCTCAGGAAGTCTTTGCTAAATGAGTAAACACGAAGATAAATTGCCAAGATGAACTAACCTTTCCCAGGCTTCTGGCTGGAAGGCAAGTGGCCAGGCGGTGACTCAGACACAGCGCTGGCCAGCACCAGCACTGTTGCCCTTCAGCTACACTTGAGTTTTTCAAAAGTGTTGGGAAATTACAAAACAAAATGAAATGACCCTAAACCATGTCCCCACCTCATTTTTCTGGGATTGTCACACCTCCAGATATTTCAGACAATTTGGTAAGCAAACCAGTGACCCAGAACACAGCCTGTATTGCTTAAAATAATACAAATGAGAATAAAGAGTTTAAAAGTAAGAAACAGCGACACAAAAAGTGGCTTTAAAATAAAGGAGGGGGCATTTTATATTACTTCCCCCTCCCACCTTGCCCAACACACAGCCATAAAATGATGTTTTCCTAAAACCTCATCCTTGCTGGAAATCACATCTCTGGAACACTGAGAAGTCTTTTCAAAATAAGAATTCCTCCCTACCCAAGTTGGTGACTCAAACCCAAAGCCTTGGTTTTGGAACTGGGGGTTTCGAGCACTGCAGTTCAGAGGTGCCAGGCAACCCCTGCACCTGCCCTGGGGCAGGGGGCCAATGATTAAGGCAGGTCAGCCGGGGGCTCCTACCTGGGCTGCGCATGAGTATATCTGGGGTGAGGACAACTGAGGGTCTCTGTGAGACCCACAGAAGGAGGAGGGAGTATGCAGGCCGGTAAGTCTGGGTTCAAATCCTGGTTTTGTCAGTTCTTAGCAGAATGCCCCCAGACAAGTACATCCTTTCTGAGGCTCAGTTTCTCCATATGTAAGATGAGCACAGAAATGGTCTCTACCTCCCAGGATGGCTGTGTGATTCGAGGTGCCTCCCAGATATGACACATAGCATGGGGCCGGCCCACTGACATCCTTGAGAAATGTAGCTGGTGTTGTTACTGTGCTGTTATTGTTTAACCTTCAGGGGAAGAAGTCGCCTGAGAGGCTGTGCAGGGCAGCGTTAAAAGCTTGGAGTTGGGAGTCACTCAGGCCTGAATGCAAATCCTTTCTCTGCCTTTTCACTCACTCGGCAATGTTGGGCAAGTCACCTCACCTCTCTGAACTTTAGCTTCCCCTTCTGGAAAATTGGGATGATCTTTGTGGCCTCAGAAGTTTGGCGAGGACTTGGTCGATGGTGGCAGGGAGAGCATGTAGCATAGCGCTGGCACACAGCTGGTGCTCGGTATGACGAGGTTCTCCCTGGAGGTCCTGCCTCCCCTTGTTCAATCTGCGGGGCTGCGGGAAGATCGCTCAGCTCCAGTGGGCCTCGCCAGCTTCCTCCTGAGAGGATGCAAAACTGATTCGATTTCCCAGAACGTGCTCTCAGAACACCAGCCATGCAGGAGACTCAGGAGAAAAGGACAAGAGACTCACACCTGATCTGACCCCCAGCCTCCCTTCCCGGCCTTCCCCATCGTGGCTGATAGCAGCTTTGTCCTTCTCATGGCTCATACCAAACACCATGGAATTGTCCTTGACCCCTTTCTTTTCCTCACACTCATATCCAATCTGTCCGCAAACCCTGTGGGCTCCACTCACAAAATCTGTTCAGAATCTAAGCTCTTCTGCCCCTCCACTGGCCCAGCTCCATCCTCTGCCTCTGGATCCTCACAGCTGCCTCCTCTTTGGTCTCTTGCTCTCACCCCCACCCCCACAGTCTGCTCCCCATGCAGCCAGAGGGAGCCTGTGAACCCCCGAGGCAGGTTAGGGCCCTCCTGGCTCAGAGCCTCCCTGGGTGCACCTCATTCCAGCTACAAGCAAAGTCCTAGCGTTAATTCGGTCTGTCTCCCCTTCACTCACTCTGCACCAGCCCCTTGCTGTTCCTCAACAGCCTGCCCCCAACACCTCCCCCACACCTCCCCCTACCCCCGACTGCCTTGGGATCTTTACACTTGCAGTTCCCTTGGCCTAGTTCTCTGTTCCCTCACCTATCTTCACAACTCTCTTTCTCACTTCCTTCAGATCTTTGCTTGCTTAGCACCTTCTGGGGGAGGCTTTCTCTTCCTACCTATTGAAAATCGCAACCTCACTGCACTCACTAGCACCCCACCTCTGTTAAGCTTGATTTGTCTCCCTGGCCTCTTCTTTTGTGACACACAATCTATTTTCCTTATTTGCTCCTTTCATTATCCATCTTCCCTATTGACCTTTGAGCTACACAGAGCAGGGGTTTTGTCTGATTTGTTCATTGCCTAAATTAGAGCCCGCACGCACTGAGTGTTTGGTGAATGTTAACAAATACAGCTAAGGGCTGTGACCTGGCTTACATGTGAACAAGGGTCCTCTTGCTGCGCGTGGGGAGTGCGTGAGGGGCTGAGGCCTCATCAGTTCTCACTACCAGCCCCAGACATGAGGAACCTCCATGGCTTTCTCCAGCCTTTCTATCTCCACCCTGCCCCTTCACAATTTGTGAGGATGTGCTTGGTTGGATGACTTTTTTATTGTCATCTGTCCACCCTCAGATTTTGACTTAGTGAGGGCTGTTTCAGTCATCTTCATGTACCCAGAATCACCCCTCACAGAACTGGACATGGAGTGTGTGTCTAGTTAACACTTAGATAACGTTTGTTGAATAAATAAATGAATATATATTACATCTCAGCTTGGGGAATTGTCATGTACTTTAGTACAGTCAAGGTTCTGACAAGTCCTACAGAAAAGATAGCTATTCTTTCCTCTTTTTTTTTTTTTTTTAATAAAGACTATATTTAAATTATTTAGCAATCTGATGTATTAGTCAAGGGACTTTAGATGACAAAAGACAAAAGGAAAATAATGAAACTGGTTAAACAAAAAAGAAATGATTAATTAACTCACTTAACCAACAATTCTGAGGGGTTCTTCAAGCCTGGCTCCACGAGGGGCTTTAAACCTGTTAATTGGAAATCTCTTGGTTTCTCTCCATGTTGCCCTCAAGGGGGCAAAGATTGGCCCAGAAGATCCAGTCTCACACATCGTTCTCTTGGGAGATTGATTTTCAAGTGTCTCAGTGAAGTCTCCCACTTAGAGCACATAAACAACCAACTTAGGAATCGGTGGTAACGGGCAGTCCCCTGGTTCTCAGCAGTGCCAGCCAAAGTCCCAGCACCACGTTCCTTGGTCTGAGTTGAGTCCTGTGTCCTTTTGGATGCAATCGAGAGTGTAGGTGGCATGGGATGCTCCAGTCAGCCTTGCTGGGACTCAGGACTAGAACCACATGACCAGAGAGCAGGCCAGGAAGGGCTGGGGCGGGAAGGTGACCCAGGTGGCCTGTTCTGTCGCCCTGTAGTTCAGGTGAGCCCAGCAGACGCTCGGCTCACAGTGTTTGACGAGACAGAGGGGACCTGGCGGCTGCTGTGCTCCTCACGCTCCAATGCCAGGGTGGCGGGACTCAGCTGTGCGGAGATGGGCTTCCTCAGGTATTGGGGTGCCTCGTGGAAGGGTGGCAGTGGGACAGTGGGAGGAGCAGGCCTGACCCCTGCCCCGCCCAGGGCACTGGCCCACTCGGAGCTGGATGTGCGGACGGCAGGCGCCAACGGCACGTCGGGCTTCTTCTGCGTGGACGAGGGAAGGCTGCCCCATGCCCGGAGGCTGCTGGATGTCATCTCGGTGTGGTGAGGAGGGCTGCGGGCGGGTGGGGACACACGCCCCAGGTCCCACTGTCCCCCATGCATCCACCCTTCCTCATTGTCCTTCCATCTGTCTGAAGTAGCCTCTCTTTTTGTTTCTCTCTGTCTCCATCGCTGTGTCTCTTACAGTGACTGTCCCAGGGGCCGCTTCCTGGCTATCATTTGCCAAGGTGAGATAGACCCTGAAACTCAAAACTCTCTTTCTTAGGCCCCATGGGCAGCACCATGTCCCCTTAGGTCCCCCAAGGGTGGGGCTGTGTCCTCTAAGACTCCCTCAGGATGAGCCTATGTTCTCTCGGACCCATCAGGGCTGGGTCACATCCCTTCCCACGCCCCAGAGTAGGGTGTGTTCTCACAGACCCCCGGCTGCCCCTGACTGCCTGTCTCCCACAGACTGTGGCCGCAGGAAGCTGCCTGTAGACCGCATTGTGGGAGGCCAGGACACCAGCCTGGGCAGGTGGCCATGGCAAGTCAGTCTTCGCTACGATGGAGCGCACCTCTGTGGGGGGTCCCTGCTCTCTGGAGACTGGGTGCTGACAGCTGCCCACTGCTTCCCTGAGTGAGTGACGCCCACGGTGCTGAGGGGGCAGCAGGGAGCAGTGAGGTGGACAGGCTGTGCCTAGGCTGCCACCCTCCCCTCCTGTTCCCTTGTAGGCGGAACCGGGTCCTGTCTCGATGGCGGGTGTTTGCCGGTGCTGTGGCCCAGACCTCACCCCACGGCCTGCAGCTGGGGGTGCAGGCAGTAATCTACCACGGGGGCTATCTCCCCTTTCGAGACCCCAACAGTGAGGAGAACAGCAATGATATCGCCCTGGTCCACCTCTCCAGCTCCCTGCCCTTCACAGGTAAGTCTGGGGGCTGAGCCTTGGCCTGGGGACTCCAGAGGCCGAGACAGAGGTGGGGGGCCGGAGGTCTAAGAGTCCATGGTGTCAAAGGAAACGCTCTTGAGAAGGCACAGCTGCATCCGTTACATTGGAGTGATTGGTGCAGCCCCTTTGGAAAGGTCTGGTGGTTCCTCAAAAAGGGAAATGAGGAGTTACCACGTAACCCAGTGAGTCTACTCCCAGAGGCTGTGCCCAAAGAAATGAGAACACATGTCCACACAGAAACTTGTACTCAAACATTCACAGCAGCGTTATTCACAACTGTCGAAAGGTGGAAACAACTCAGATGTCTAGCTGATACATGGATAAAAATGTGGTCAATTCATACAATAGAATAATATTTGGTCATAAAAAGGAATGAAGTCCTGATTTATGATATGCAGTAGATGACCCTTGAAAACATTACGCTGAGAAAGAAGTCAGACACAAAAGCCACTATGTGATTCCATTTATATGGACTGTCCAGAATAGGCACATCTACAGAGATAGGAAGCAAGTTAGTGGCTGCCAGGGGTAGGAATGGGGGTGGGGACATTGGGAGGTGATAGGTAAAGGACAGAGGGTTTTTCTGGGGGTGATGAAAATGTTCTAAAATGGATTTGTGGTGGTGGATGCATCTTCCCATTACCCAGCATGTAATTTGATGTCTATCTGTGAACCTATTAAAATCCACTGACTTGGATATCCTAAGTGAGTGAATTGTATGGTATATGAATTATAGTTCAAAAAAAGCTGTTAAGAAAAAAACAAAATGAAATGAAAAACATATTTTAAATATATGAATGAATCCGAGAGGCGGTTAGGAGTTATTCCCGCTGCAGCTCTCCAGAGCATTTCCGTGTTCTCGGCGAGGCTGGCTCACAGGGGTGCCAGTGTATCCGGCACTTCTCCAGGCGTGCCTGGGTGGGCTGAGAGCAAGCCTTGGGCTTCAGCTTTCAGCAGGCCAGTGTAATAATAATAATAAAAATCATGGCAATAATGATAACAAAGTCGTAATGGTGATGATAATGAGCCTCCAGCAGGCAGCAGTCTGATAATAATAATGAAATAATCTAGTAAAATAATGTCATAGTGATGAGAGTCATGAACACCAACACTTGCTCAGCTCCTCCTCTTCCCAGCACATGCTCATTTAGTTCTTACTGCAGCCCAGCCTGGGAGGATGGGTCCTTTTATGATCCCGTTTTCCATAGAGAAGGTAAATAATGCCTCAAATTCTCAAAACTGGCAAATGGCAAAGATTTGAGCCCAGACCACCTGGCACTGGAATCTGTGCCTGTAACTCCCAAGTAGTGCTACCAGGGAAAACAGGACCATTTCATGGTTTGCATCATACTTAATTTTATAGTTATTTTCTTTTTAATGATTCATGATACTAGTTTTACTGGTTTTCCATTTAAGAGAGTGATACATGTTTTGTGTTTTGTTTTGTTTTTTAAACAAAACAAAGCCTTCTCTTTAGTGAAAAGAGTGAAGGGTTAACAACATTGAGGTAAGGAAGTGTCCGTGGGCCGCAGAGAGGTGGGAGTGGCTTGGGTTTGAGACACATGGCTGCTGGGGTGACTGCTTCGGGGGCAGATGCAGGTACTTGCCAGTGCGTGATCTCAGACACGGGTCTTCACTTCTCTCTCTGTTTCCCTCATCTGAAAAGGTCTTCCCAGGGTTAGTGAAATGATTAAAAGGGCAAATATGAGCAAAGAGCTTAGAGCGATGCCTGCATGCAGTGAGCCTTCAGTAATGCCAGTAGTCACTGCTATCGTCACTGTTTATGACTGTTACTAGTTATGTGAGCATTTCTTATGAGCCAGGCATGCTGCTCAACACTTCACCAATTTCTCTCTGCAACCTCTGGGGGAAACGATTATTCTTTCCATTTCACACCTGAGAGCTCTGAGGCTCAGGCAGGCGAAGTCAGCAGCAGGCAGCGGGCAGGGCTGCGAGAACCACTACGTGGGTTGTGCACTGTACAAGGACGTCACATCTCAGGGGCACCATTCTCACTGTGGCAGGTGTAGACTGGTGTATTTATCATGACTTTCTGATGCAGACATCAAGTATCTTAAGATAGGGGTGAGTTTTTTCTATTTCTCACAAAGGCACCCTCAAGGCAGGGTGTGATAGCCCCATGGGCCATGGTTAAAGCTTGGGAACTGGGCCAACCTGGGTTCAAATTATGGCTCTGCCACTGAATTATTGTGAGACTTTGGACAAGTAACTTGGCATCATTTCCCCTTCTATAAAATGGGGTAATAGTCTCCCTCCCTCCCTGGGCTGATGAGAGATTAAAGGAAGTGACACAAGAAGGTGCCTAATACAGTAGATGGCACCTTCTATTGTGGTCGTTATAAAAGAATAGTAAAGACTATGCTGGGGACAGGGAGGCAGTTGGACAAAGGTTGGTAAGGGGTGGGGCTGGAATGGCATTGTCTCTCTCACAGAATACATCCAGCCTGTGTGCCTCCCAGCGGCTGGCCAGGCCCTGGTGGATGGCAAGATCTGTACAGTGACTGGCTGGGGCAACACACAGTACTACGGTGAGTCCTGTCCTCTGCCTGGGAAGCCACCATTAGAGAGACTGACCCAGGCTGGTGAAGGGCAGTCTGGCGGGTTGAGTGCCTGTTGGCCTTGGGGTCAACTGAGGAGCCTGGGATGGACACTACAAGGGAAGGAGGGTGTGCATGCTCCCCAGCTCTGGCCAGCCTTGCCCACACACCCCTAGGCCAACAGGCTGGGGTACTCCAGGAGGCCCGAGTACCCATAATCAGCAATGATGTCTGCAATGGCCCTGACTTCTACGGGAACCAGATCAAGCCCAAGATGTTCTGCGCTGGCTACCCTGAGGGTGGCATTGATGCTTGCCAGGTGAGGGACCATAGGGGACAGCCTCTTGTCCAGGGATACAGACACAGGACAGTGGGTGGTTGGGCTCCCTATCTCAGGGCCAGAGGGCTGTGACCACAGCCCATGGCCATCTGAGAGGGCCTCAGCAAGGCCTCCCCTTCCCCCACCAGGGCGACAGTGGTGGCCCCTTCGTGTGTGAGGACAACATCTCTCGGACGCCACGTTGGCGGCTGTGTGGCATCGTGAGCTGGGGCACCGGTTGCGCCCTGGCCCAGAAGCCAGGTGTCTATACCAAAGTTGGTGACTTTCGGGAGTGGATCTTCCAGGCCATAAAGGTGAAAGTCGGGCTCAGATAGAGCCAGAGGGCGGGATTGTCTGGGACTCTCATGGGGAAAGGGAGGAGGGGTTTTCTGGAGGCCTGTGCTTAGGCCTAGAAGAGGCACCCTATGGAACAGGTGGGTTTCAGAGGCCTTCTGGGGAGGAGAGGTTACTGTGGGACTTTTAGGAAAATCTTTCAGACCTCGGAAGCCCCAAGTTGTCTTTCCCCAGACTCACTCCGAAGCCAGCGGCATGGTGACTCAGCTCTGACCTGTGACTTCTCCTTCCTGTGCACACCTCCAGGGCCCAAGTTGATCTAGGTGGCCCCAGCCTCACATGGTGGGCTCTACCCTGGCCCTGGGATGGGACATTTTTCTTTTCAAGCCTGGCTCACAGGTCCAAGGATACCCTCCCTCAAGGGTCCTCTTTTCCACAGTGGCGGGCCCACTCAGCCCCGGGACCACCTGAGCCTCACCTTCCTGACCCCCATGTAAATATTGTTCTGCCATCTGGGGACCCCAACTTGGATGCCCCTGATGACAGGCTGCTCTTTAAATAATAAAGATGGTTTTGATTAATGTGGCCTCTGAGTTTGCAAATGTAAGCAGCAATGAGGACATTTCTGGGGGAGGGAAAAGAGGAACTAGGGCCTGGAACAAATAAAGCAGGGACCGTGATCCTCTAAGTTCCACTGGCTTATGAGAAAAGATTTTAATTGGTTCACTTAACTGGAAATGGCCTGTAGCATCTGGCTTTAGATACTGCTGGATCCAGCTGCTCAAATATTTTTCATTAGGACTGTGCCTCATTTCCTCTCAGATCTGCTTCTCTCTATGTCAGCTTCACTTCCAAGCAGCCTCCTTTACAGCCAGAGACAGAGATGTCCCCTCCACTCACTCAAACTAGGCTTATATGCTACGGACCACTTAGTCACCCCACTGTAAAGAAAATGCTTCTTTCCCAATAGTTATAGCAAAAAACAAACAAACAAACACCACCTCAGCCTGGCTCTCACTGGACAGATTTGGGTCATATGTTCAGCCCTCATCAAATCACTCTGCACTTGATGCATGAGATGGAGGGGAGGTTTGACCTTCAAGAACTACATGAGTGTTGGGGGTTCCTCAAAGGAAAATTGGGTGCTATTTCCAGAAAAATGGATTACATGCCCAATAAAAAAAGCCATCCATCTTGGGCCAACACAGGAAACAGGGTCTTGTAGGATGGAGACAGGAGCACGAAGCCCTGTGAGCACAGCCTGAGACCCCCATCTCTTTATCGAGGCTAGAGGTTGGGTCTCACCTCCTGAGAGTATCTGCATATGGATGAAGGCCACCAGGGGGCGCTGCTGCCCCTAAACTGAAAAATAAAGGTTTTTTTGTTGTTGTTTTGCTTTTTTTGTTTTTGTTTTTGCTTTTTTTTTGGCCGAGTCTTGTCCTTGTGTTGTTGAAAACCAGATGCTCTGCAGGAAAACGCTCTTAGGGTGCCTGTTTCCCATGACTTTCAATAACAAAAATGATAATGTTTCGCCCATTAACTACAAGCCCCCAAGCAATAGACAGAAGAAAGTGCTTTTGAATAACTTACTATCCATTTGGAAAATGCTCTAAGTATCAGATTCTGAACATGAAACTGCTAGCATGGTTGATCCCCACCATTGCGTTGTCTGTTGGGAACACCCCAGCCCAACTCTCGTTTTTAGAGCTCCACGCAGTTTTTCAAGCCATCTGCATGTGGCTGTGGTGTCCTACTCATCCTGTTTGAGAATTAATTGGAGACTTGACTCACACGTGGCTTTGTTAGAAATGTATTGAGTTACGGAGCTGTGACTGTAAATCTTCCTTTGTAATTATCAGCTGAAAAATGCACTGTGCATGTGTTTTATGACATTCTGGGACTCAGAGAACAAGGCCCATGCTAGGAGTTCTGAGCAGACATGACTATGTCCTGGCCAGGAGGGGCTGGTCTGAGGGGGTCTGAATGCAGCTCTGTGGGGGACTGAAGAGGGTATGGCCCTGCCTTGGGGGATCTAAAAGGATGTGTCCCTCTTCTAGGCATATGGTGGGAGTTTGGGCATTAAAAGTCAATATGCGGTCTGCTGGGGAAAAGTCAACCAGGGGGCCCCTCTGGGTTCTGCCAGCATCATTGCTGTCTTGGAAGAGGGATGGGCTGGGGATATTGTGATTCACTCAGCCATTCACCAGTTTCCTCTGTATGCTAGAGGTCAGCAAGCCTCAGTTTCTCCTGTTTTCATCAAACTTGTCACCCGCCCCAAGAAACCATGCAGAGATTAGAAAAATAATAATGTCACAAGGTTGCTTTGAAGTTCTGTTAGGATTTTGTTCTTCAGAAAAGCTGAATATCAAAACTCTTACTCCTGTGTCATTGCTGTGCTTCTCTGAGCCAGAATTATTTGGCCCATCTTACCTAATTAATGTAACCACGTCAGAAACACAAGCGAGGCTCTGCACTCATAGTTATTGTTTATATCTGAAAATTCACTTTCAAATATAGAACAGCCTTCTGGATGTAGCTTGGAATAGAAAGCTCCATATGTGGTTTATAAATTGGCATTCTCCAGTTGAGTTAAAGGAGAAATGTACAATTATTTCACAACAATTATTCTGCAAGTAAAGTGGCACCATGATTAACAATGATTGTGATGGCTACTAATTTTACATTCAGAAATAATTATTGTGAATGTTCAAATAGTGGTGTAAGTAGAGAATGGATTTCAGTTTCTGCAGAAAAGTAATACTATTCAAATACTGCAGTTCTTGAGTGAGCAGCTATCCCAGCTCCATTGCTGCATAACAAACCACCCCAAACTCAGTGGTGTAAAATAGCAACAATTTATTATGCTCATGAATTCTGTGGCTCAGATAGTCATATGGGAGTGGGGACAGCTTGTCTTTGCTCTGTGATGTCCAGGTCCTCAGCAAGAAGACCTAAAGGGTGGAGTGACTCAGTGAACAGAGACTGAGACTGTGAGTTTGTTTACCCACAAGCTTGGTGCCCGGGCTGGAATGACTCAGAGGCTGGGCTCAGCAGGGACTACCAACTCAGTGTCTGTCCCAGTGGCTTGGGTATCCTGCTAGAATGGCTGCCTCAGGACTTCTCACGTGGCTCGGGGCTCCAGAGCGAATGTTCCAGCGAAATGCTGCCTATTACACCAGCCTTATGTCTGCTCTACTCTGTTGGCTGAAGCCATCACAAACCTGCCCACAGCCAAGGAGGGAAGACAGAGACAGACCCCACCTCTCAACCTGTCGAAAAAATTCAGGGCCATGTTTCACAACTGCCATAGGAACCTACTGACTGCAGAAGCACATTGGCAGCTGTCAAAGTGGAGAAATTATCCTCACTAAAGTGTTCAACCTGAAAGATTTACCTGCTATAATGTAGATAATAAAATTCTGACACTAGTACATGTTAAATACATTTGCAGATTTGTTTTCATATCTCAGAAATTCGTTCTTAGATGGTGATATTCAGCTTTGGGAATATCTTTTTTTTTTTACATTTAAAATTTTTTCAATTATAGTGGGCATTCAATATTATATTTGTTTCAGATATATATAGTGGTTAGACATTTATATAACTTATGAAGTGATCCCCCTGATAAGTCTTACACCCACGTCATAACATATATAGTTATTACAATATTATTGACTATATTCTCTATGCTATACTTTACATTCTTGTGACTATTTTGAGTCTGACAATTTGTACTTCTTAATCTCCTCATCTTTTTCACCCAGATTCCCAAACCCCTCTCCCATCTGGCAAATATCAGTTTGTTTTCTGTATCTATAAATTTGTTTTTGTCTTATTTGTTCATTTATTTTGTTTTTATAACCCATATATAAGTGAAATAATATGATATTTGTTTTTCTCTGACTCATTTCACCCAGCACAATACCCTTTAGGTCCATCTATGTTGTCACTAATGGTAAGATTTCATTCTTTTTTGTGGCAGAGTAATATTCTGTTCTATATACATACCACATCTTCTTTACCCAATCATCTTATGATTAGAGCATTTAATCCATTTACATTTAAAATAATTATTGATAGTTATATAGTGATTGCAATTTTACTAATTATTTTTTTATTGTGTTTGTAGTTCTTTTCTGTTCCTTTCTTATTCTCTTGCTCTCTTTCCTTATATGTAGATGACTTTCTATAGTGTTGTGTTTGGATTCCTTTCTTTTTATTTCTTGTAAATCACTTGTAGATTTTTGGTTTGTGGTTACCATGTGCTTCAGATATACCAAACTATGTTTATAGTAGTCTGTGTTGATGTTCACTTAAGTTCTGACACATTCTAAAATCACTACCATTTTTACTCACCACCTTCACATTTATGTTTTTGTCAGGATTTTTTACTTCGTTTGTGAGTGTGTTTGTGTATCCCTTGATTTACTGTTGTAATTACACATGATCTTCCTACTTTTACATTTTAACCTTTGAATTAGCTTTAACATTGGTTGATCCACTGCTTTTATTATTTGTTAGCCGTTGTCAGTGAGAATTTTTTTGCTGTATTTTTTTATTCGTATTTTTTATTTTTCTTAAGTTTCTACAATATTTCTTGTAATATTGGTTTGGTGATAATAACTCCTTAAGCTTTTTTGTTTGTTTTTGGTCTAGGAAGCTCCTTATCTGTCCTTGGAATCTAAATGATAGCCTTGTGGGTAGAGTAATTTTGGTAGCAGGTCTTTGCTTTTCATTACTTTGAATATTCTGTGTCGATCTCTTCTGGCCTGCAAAGTTTCTGTTAAAAAATCAGTTGACAGTCTTATGGGAGCTGTCTTGTAGGTAACTAACTGCTTTTCTCTTACTGCTTTTAAGATTCTCTCTTTGTATTTAATCTTTGGCATTTGAATTATGATATGTCTTGTTGTGGGCCTCTTTGTGTCCAACTTGTTTGAGACTCTCTATGCTTCCTGGGTTTGTATGTCTATTTCCTTTGCCAACTTAAGAAAGTTTTTAGGCATTATTTATCTAAAAACTTTGTCTTCATATAGGTTTTCAATCCCTTGCTCTGTCTTCTCCTTTTAGTATCCCTATGATGTGAATGTTGTTATAATTGATGTTGTCCCAGAGGTCCCTTAAACTATCCTCATTTTTTGAAAATTTTTTTTCTTTTTTCTTGGGTGTTTTTCACTACCTTGTCTTCCAGATCACTGATTCAATCCTTTGCTTTATCTAATCTGCTGTTGATTCCATCTAATGTAGTCTTCATTTCAGTTATTGTATTCTACATTTCTGACTGGTTCTTTTTTTTAGGATTTCTGTCTCCTTTTTTATGTTTCTTATCTCTTCAGTGAAGTTCTCACTGAGATAATCTATTCTTCTCCTAAGTTCATTGAGCCTTGTAACCAGTGTTTTGAACTCCATATCTAGTAGATTGCTTGCCTCCATTTTGTTTAGTTCTTTTTCCAGAGTTTTGTGGAGCTTTGTCCTGTTCTTTCATTTGGGACACATTTCTTTGTCTCCCCATTTTGGCTACCTCATTATGTTTTCTTTTATTTATTGTGTAGATCTGCTATGTCTCCCAGTCTTGGCAAGGTGGCCTTATGTAGTAGATGTCCTGTGGGGTCCAGTGGCTCAGTCTCCCTGGTCACTTGAACTGAGTGCTCAAGTGTATTCCTTGTGTGGGTTGTGTCTGTCCTCCTGTTGTAGTTGAGCCTTGATTGTTGCTGACACATCAGTGAGTGGGATTGACCTTCTGGCTGACTGGCTGTGAGGATTGGCTGTGACTATAGCTAACAAGATGTTGTGTGGGGCCTGACCCTATGGAGCGGGATTCTCTTTAGCAGGGCTCTGGTGCCTGCTGAGTCCACCCTTTGGGTGTGCCAATTGTGGCTCTAGTTGGGTAGTGATCTACTGTGGGCTAAAGCTGGCTACTAGGTATGTTGGTTCTGGGGCCTCTTGGGAGGGGCTCGGGTTCAAGTCAAAGTCAGTCAATGCCTGTATCTGGCCCTGTTCCACTGGATAGGAGCTACAGAGTGATCTGCAGTTGGTAGCTACCTGTGGTGGGCTTGGAGGTACCTGGAGTGAGTATATTGTGAACCGAAGCTGGCTGCCACTAGTGCTGGGCTTGGGACAGCTTAGTGAGAGGTACAGGATAGGCTGAGGCTAGCTGCTGTTTGTTTGGGGTTTGTAAAACTTTCAGAAATTTTAGCAAAGCCCACAGCATAGGCCAAGGCCAGACACTTGTGTGGATTAGCCTCTGAAAGAGGTTTGGCCTGGGTGGTTGAATTGAGTTGAGTGGGGTCTCAGAAAATCACCAGGGTGGGGCAAGCGATATTAGCCAGATGAATGGAGACTCAGGTTTGGTGCCTATGTTCACCTACATGCTGTGGGGGTGGAGTGGGCTCAACAAAGCAATAATGGTGTCTGCCAACACTTCAGCCCCAGAGACAGCTGCTCCTCCAGACCTTGCACCAAAGCCAGACAATTTGGTTTCTCCCAACATGTACCTGGAGCTTTTCTAGCTGCTTTCCCTTCTTTAGATCTTAGGGAGAGTGTTTGTGAGAGAGTGAGTCTGTGTCTGGGCCCTCTAAGAGGATGCCTGGCTCCACAGCTGCCCTCCATCTCACCCAGATGGAATCCTGCTGATTTTCACAGTCAAATGTAGGAACTCCTCTTCCTGGCACTGGTGCTCTGGCCTAGGGAGCCCAGTATGGGGCTTGGACTCCTCGCTCCTCAGGGGGACCTCTATAGCTGAGATATTCCTTCCTATTCCTAACAGCCACATGTGGATGTGGGACTGGCCTGTTTCATGTCTCCGTACCTCCTACCAATCTCTATGTGGCTTCTTCTTTATATCCTTAGTTGTAAGAGTTCTGTTCAGCTAGTCTTTAGGTGTTTCTTGAAGGTGGTTGTTCCATAATTTAGCTGTAATTTTTATGGTTGTGGGAAGTGCCTACTTTGCCATATTGACTGGAAGTATCAGCTTTGGGCACATCTTGACTTTAACACTCATCTTTTCTCCAGAATGCTTATTTTTATCACCTCTAAATAATAATAACTTTTAAAGTAATAAGAACATTCATGAATATTTTTTAAGCACTTCCTATGTGCCAAGCACTGCTGAGAGTTTTGGGTATGTTACTTCAGTATTTCTCCAAATTCAGAAGTTTAGCATGATTTTCTTAATTTTTCCTATTCATTTACTTATTCAACTAATATTTATTGAACACCTATTATGTGTCAAGCACTGTTTTGGCACTGGGGACACAGCTAGAGACAAATCAGATAAAAATCCTTGCCCTTATGGGGCTATCTTTGGGGGAGACAAACACAGAATGTATACCACGAGTATCACTTGTATTATTATGTTATTTAGATCATGTCTTTTGTCTCTTTCTTTTCATCTTTTTTTTTACAGTGTATCATTGACTTTAAAGTAATATTTATGAAACTATGAGTTTCATTTTGCAATGTTATATTCTTAAATATATATCAAAAATGTTAGATACACAAACACTGGTAAAATAATAACCAGTACTTCCTCATTACCCTCCTGTATGCTCTTGGAATTCCCACAGTGGCAGGCCATATGCCACACTTTGGGAAACACTTGCTGAATAGTCATATAAGCCAGGAGGAAGGGACCATGGGGTTTGACATTTTACAGAGGGACTGTGAATCTATTCGAGGTGGCACAACTGAGGGGGCAAAGCTGGGACTGGGACCATGACTAGACCATCTCAGGAGAGGGTACCGAGTCCCTAACTTCTAGCCCCTCTTGGCTGACCAGGCTTCGACACTGCCCCCAGGGGTTCCCTGGGCCCCCAGGGAAGCCTGTGACTCCAGACACAGGAGGTGTTCTGGGGATGATGATGGAAGGACTTAACCCAAAGATTCCTCAGAGTGGAGGGAAGATGAGGGGCCCAGTCACTCATGCTGGGGTGGGTAGGATCCTGCAGATCAGGGCCTGGCCCAGATGCCCCCTGTCCCACCTGATTTGACCATGTGAAGGGTTGGCTTGCATTTAGGGAGCCAGAGCAGTGCCATGGGACTCCGACTTTGAAGGCAGAGTCTCCACTGCCTAACTGAACCTCTCTGCCAGGGCAGCCCTTGCCAGTCTCCATAGACACACCATCTGAGCCCCTTTGCTCATTCCTCCCTCACCTCTCCAGATGGATCTCTCCTTCTGTCCCCTAGTTGTGCTCCCAAATGCCCAAGTATGTGTTTCTACCAGACTCTGAAGATGTCCCCAGCCTCACTCCTATACCCTTATGGGCTGGAACATGAGGATGAGGCTCTCCTTGCTAAGGACAATGACTTCTCTGAGGAGCTGCAGCTGCTTGAGCCCTTTACATTCTTTAAAATCGTTCACAGGATGGCCTATGTGAATGCCCTGAC
Organism: Eidolon dupreanum; assembly: GCA_028627145.1. Lineage (NCBI taxonomy): Eukaryota > Metazoa > Chordata > Mammalia > Chiroptera > Pteropodidae > Eidolon > Eidolon dupreanum. The sequence goes on along the minus strand of CM053508.1, from coordinate 101,162,007 downwards.
CCTTGGCCAGAGGTCCCTGAGCCTTGTCCATCCCAATCCCTGATCTAATGACATGTTCCTGCCTGTCTCTTTCTACCCCAAGTCCCTCAGGTCTACACCAATGGGCTGGTGTCCTTCGGAAAGTCTGTGGCCCTGTTCATGCTTGAGGCATTTCCCCTGGAGATGGGGCAGGCCTTTGCAGCTCTGTTTTGGGCAGATGGGTTCACACTGAGTGGGCGCTGTGTGTGATACTAGCAGAGTCACTGGCCAAAACTGCTGCAGTGAGGGACCGAAGATCTGCCTATGCTTTCCCCCACACTCCTCCCACCCTGCAAATCCTGCTTGTGGCCACCTGGGACTTAACTCCCTTTTTGGGAGTCCTTGGCTCTCAAGTGAGAAGGGTGGGGGAAGGGCCAGGGCTCAGGCTCTCTGGCCCAGCCCGGGTGAAGAAGGCTCTGGTTCCAGGGCAAGTGGCAAACACCATAAGGGAGAGAGATAGAGATAGAGGGAAAGAGCAAGAGATAAAAATGGGGGAGAAGCATGGAGAGACAGAGTGGAACATAGAGAGACACAGTGACAGAGAGTATGTGGGCAACAGAGAGAGGTGGGGAATGACACAGAGAGAAGGAAAGCAAGATAATCAGATGGAGAGAGAATGAAAAAGAAAAAGTAAAGGCGAGATGGTGGGGGTAGGTGGGAAGAGAGAGGCAGAAAAAGAGAAATAGAAAAATAGAGAGCAAATAGAGAGAGAAGCTGCCCCAAGCTTTGATGAAGATGGACCTGGACAGAAGACTGGGAAGAAGTAAGCTTGATGGATCAGGGGGAGCCCAGCTGAAGAGTGGCTCATGAGAGATGTCATGGGTGCTCCTGGACCAGTCCATGATGTGCCTGCTCCCACCACCTCCCCCCCTGCAGGTGAATACGTTCCAGGTGCTGCTGGCCATAGCCAATAGTACCTCCTGGGCACTGTTTCTCTTCAAGAACATCTAGTGAACCATGAGCCATGGGCGTGGCCAATGGCAGGAGCCCCCAATGGCCTGGGGGCATCATGGCCCTGGTAAGTGGGGAACCAGAGGGACTGCCCAGTTCTCAGGGAGGTGTGGAGTTGACCCGGCTGACACTGTCCTCAATCACTCCGCAGGAGGGCTTCAACAACAGCCAGCAGAGGAACTACTTCACCCTTCCTGTCTCTAGGACCTCTGATATACTGCGCTTGGCAGACATCAGCAATGTCGGCATCCTAGGGTGCTGAGCCTTCTGCAGTAAATGCTTTTGTGGCTCCCAAATGCTGTGCCTACAATGGTGAGGTGGTGGGGGATTTACGCCAGAAATGCCTGCTTCCAGGTTCAAGCCCATGGAGACCAGGAGCTCAAGGCTCCAACCTTCTCCTCCAGGATGATGGGGTCTGGGCCCCCTACGCATTCTATCCTCAGACCCAGATGTCCAGGCCCCAGCCCCAGGCACCCCCACCCTCACTCCAGCCCCACTCTCTCTACAGCCCAGTTCCTGCCCCTCAGTGCCTCCTTCTGGAACAGCAGTGCCTATAGCCCCCTGTGCCACTGCGGGCAGGAAGGGCGGGGTCACTGAAGGTCTGCCCGGTGGGTCAGCACTGCATGCCTGCACACCCCTTCTCATATTGCCAGACCCCTCATGGCCCTTCCTGCTGCTAGACACACTCTCAGGATGGCAGCTATGGTTTCTGCCTTGCCATTTTGTCCTGGTCTTGCTTCCTGGCATCTACATGGAGGTGGAACAAGGCTGGGGACCCCCAAAACCAGAGGCTCTAGTGAAGCTGATGGTCCATAGCCATGACATGTAGTGAAATCTGAAGGCCCAACAAGACACATGCTGCTGAGTCAGGCTAGGGGCTAGGCTAGAGGGTAGAGCAGGAATGGGGCACCCATGGAATGACAGGCACAATCAGATGAAGGGGCTGTCACAGAGATTGTCACAGAGAATCAAATGGCAGATGGATAGGCAGATGGAAAGAATGACAGAGAGATGAATAAGAAGACAGATTATCAGGCAGATGGACACAGAGATGAACAGGAAGACAGAATGGGAAAGCAGATGGACAGAGAGTATCAGGTTGATGGAAAAGCAGAAAGAGAATGATATTGGGATGAAGAGAAGAGGTGGCAAGACAGAAGTCAAGGAGACAGATGGACAGGTAGACAAATGATGGGCAGCTGGCAAATCACATGGTGGACTTGCCTAAGGGAGACAGATGGTCACAGGAGAGATGGCACCTCCCCAGGCCTGGTCCTCACCACAAGCCGTATTGCCTTTCAGGACAGCCCTCTGAGGCCTTGACACCACCCCTCTACTCCCTGCTTTCTTTGTTGCACAACGTAGTCTCTGGCTCCCATCTTTAGTTCCCTGACTCCAGCCACTGGTTGGCCCACTGACCCTCCTGCTTCTTCCCTAGCCTTTTCCTCCTCAGATTTTAGGCTCCCTCTATAATTCCTCCTGGGCTACACTCTCACCTCCTATGCTCTCCTTCCCACTCACCAGGTAAAACCCATTTTAGACAGCTCCCTTCTACTCTTCCACTCACCCCTGCACTTATGCAGCTGACCCTTGAGCCAGTTTCATACCTGTGATCATGAATCTGAAGGGCCATCTTATCAACTCCCTAGTACTGGTACTTGTACCTTCTCCCTGATGACCAGTTCACTCTTTCTCTCTCTCTCCTCAGACAAAACCTCACTCTCTACTTGGATGATCTCACTTCCTATTTCACTGGGAAACATCAGCAGGAACCCTCTGTGAGCTCCCCCCACCCTCCCTGCAACTCTGCTCAGACCCTCTGCCTTCCAGGCTGCTGCGACCAACTGAAGATGGTCTGTGCTCCTGGCTTAGCCCATGCAGCGAGTCTTCCTGAACTCTCTTCTCTGTGTCAGTCATTCTCAAAGGGGGGCCAGGGCCAGCGGCATCACCTGGGAACTTGTTTGAAATGGAAATTCTTGGGTTCCACCCCAGATCACCATTCTGGGTGGGGCCCAGCAGTCTGGGTTTTATCCAGCCCTCTGGGGATTCTAATGCACAGTCAGGTATGAGCTCCACTAATCTGAGTCCACACCATCAATTTGTCCCTTCCTATTGGGTCCTTCTCATCACATTCTAACAAGCTGAGATTTGTCCCACCTTAACAAACCTCCTTCATCCCCCATCCCGTCAGCTATTGCCCCCTTTCTTAGAGACCTTTTACAGCAGAAGCCCACCAGGGTCATTTATGCTCGCTGTCTCCCAGCTCTTTCTTTTCATGCTTTTGTAAATCTCTCTAGAAAGCCTTTTGTCCCCCTTCAACTTCCTGCCACCAAAACCACTTTTGACCAGGTCCCCTAGTCCAGTGGTCAATCCTTAGTCCATGTCCTGCTTGACCATCAGTGGCTTTAGACACTGCTCAACCCCTTCTTCCTCCATAAAGCACATTCTTCCTGCTCCCAGTTCCCCACGCTCTTGGTTTCCCTCCCACCTCTCCAGCTGGACCTCCTCATCAGCCCCCACCCTAACCACTGAGTGCCCAAGGCTCCCACCCTCCTCTCCTCCATCTATACATACTCCCTTGGGTGTCTCTTTCAGATTTTCTGCTGTAAATACCCAATTTACTTCCCCCTTTCTTCTCAAAAGTGTCACCCATCTCCTAAGCCTTACCTCTTTCTTCCTGACACATGCATTTCTGTCCCAAATGCTTCCCCAGAGCTGAGCTCATGCCAAGGTTCTCTGGCCCCAGGGCTGTACCTTGTCCCCATAGATTAATAGGTAGCTGCTTCCTCGGCCTCTTTCCATCTCTGTTCACACACGGGACTCAGCCGCCTGCCTCAAACTGTTGATTTAGGATGGGCATCTGGAACTTGTGGTACTGGAAGCTGAGGTCACCAGGACTTGCGTGGTCCCCATTTCCTGACTCCTCTGGGAAAGCCCCAGCTGGAGCCTGGGCCATTCTAGGTGAGGAGGCGAGACCCTGCAGCTCAGAGTGGCCAGTCTGCCCAGTCCACCTGAGGGCCAGGTGTGCAGATCCGAAGGCCTGTAGGTGACTTTCAGAGCTGATGGGACACTTTGCAGCCTGTGCCTAGATCCTTCATGTGGGCCCATTAGTAAACAGCTGTGTCGAGAAGCTGTGTGTACCCAGTAGGAACCTAGTTGTCCTCGGTCAGGCACTGGCTACCACTTTTCAGGCCTGTCAAGCTATTGACATCCCTGTGGGCACCTAGCATGGTCCTGGCTTCTGTGGTGAGCTGGAGGGAGACAGTAAAGAGGAGGGTGGGAGCTGGGTCCAAGGCAACTGTATACATTTGCACAGGCTGTGAAATGCACAGAAACATGTGACCCTGACCTAGGGTCTGAGAGGACATAGCTCTGCCTTCTGTGTGTGTGTGTGGGGGGGGGGGCGGCGGGGAGGTTTTCTGAGGAAAACATGGTTCTGGGGCTCTGTGGGGTCATAGCCCTGACCTGAGTGGGGGTGTGGGAAGTGTGAAGGGATTGTCTTGAATCCAATGCTTGGTGCTGATCTCTCTCTCTCTCTCTCTCTCTCTCTCTCTCTTCCCCCTTGTTCCAGAACAATCTTGCTCTGAAAATAATCACTGCGAGATGTATGCCAATATCTGCAGAGCCAGCTACCCAAAAGAGGAGGTGCCTCTGGTCTGCAACAGCCCATGTCATGAGGACTGCATGTGCCACTCTGGCTACCTGTTCAGTAGTGGGGCTTGCATGAACTCAACTCTCTGTGGCCGCCCCTAACAGGGACTCAGCAACCTGGGACTCATGTCCTGCCCCTGGGGCCTCGAGACCTGAGCCCCAGTTGCCATGAGGTGTGTGAGTGCAAGGAAGCTGGGCAGGCACCTCACTGCAGCCCCCAAGCTTGCAGAGATGGGGCAACATGCCTATTGCTCCCTGGGGCCTGGCAATGTGGGAGTCTGAAAGGCAGCAGGTAGGTATCAGGTGACTCCTATCTTTAATGGAGCAGCGTTACAACCCAGGGCACCTGCTGTTACTTGCTGAGCTGCACCTGTGGAGCCAGCCCCAGGGCTCTGGCATTTATAATATGGGTAGGCAATGAATACCTCAGCCCCACAGCCAGCATGACTAGGGCACAGTGGATTGAGGTAGATGTCCATGGGGTGAAGGTAATGATGGAGGCTCAGACTCCCAAATTAGTATAGGTAAGCTTGGGCAGAGTTGGGACCAGAAGTCCAAGGGAGATAGGGCCCCACTCTAGGGGAGACGTGGGGGAGAGGCTGCCCCATCCCAAGAGTTCTGGGGAAGTCAGGGCCCACCTGGGGGTGCCTGATGCGGACATAGCTCCATCTGTGCTTCCAGGTTAATGGGATGCAGCTCTATCTGTCCCTCCCCCTGTCTGGCAGCTATGTGTACATCTATTTCAGTGGTTCCAGGGTACTGCTGCAGGCCGATGCTGGTTCCCTAGTTTCCTATGACTGGTGCCACCACATATTCGTCATGGTGCCTAAGACCTACTCTGGTGCCCTCTGAGGCCTGCTGGGAGCTTCAGGATGACTTCCATGGCCTCAATGTCTCCCCGATGCTTAACACGGAGGCCTTAGCCCTTAGCTGGAAGGCCCTGGGCTCCCCAGCCAGCTGCTCCATCACGGGCCCTAACTCTCTGTGCCGACGTGACAGGGAGAGCCAGTACCAGTCCCTTGACCTTCTGTGGGCTGCTGAGTGCCCATGATGGGCTCTTCCAGGCCTGTGACGAGCCAGCCAAGACCCAAGTCCACATGGAGGACTGCACTTGTGACCTCTGTGCCACTGGGGGCTCACCAGAGACCTTGTATGTGGTGCTGGGGAGCTCTGCCAGCAGTGCCAGAGACATGGCCTCCCTGTGTGCCCTGGAGACACTTGGTGGAGACTGCAGCAAGTGGCAACTGAATTGATTCTCAGAGCACGTGAACTGCCTTCCTCTCTGTACCAGCCAGGGTATTTCTGCTTGTTAGCTACTGAAAACCAAACGTTGTTTATTTAGTTGGCTTGTGTAATTAATGATTTAAGAGTAGCTACTACTACAGGCCTGGCTTATTCAGGCACTCACTGTCATCAGCCCTGGTTTATTGCTCCCTACTATGCTGGCCTCTCGTCCAGACAGGCTCACTCTGAGAAGAGTAGCTCCAGACCTGCAGACACTCAAGTTTCAGCCCAGCAGGAGAAATCCTCAGGTCTCGGAAGCCCCAATGTAAGTTTCTCTGTGTCTCATGGCTTAAATGGCTTCTTCTTGAACCCATCACTATGGCTAGGGCAACATGATACTCCCATTGGCTTCTGCCTGACCCCAGATTCTGCTACTGGGGAGACTGCCTGAGAAGGAGCTAGGATGAGGTTAGCAGTGGGCAGTGGGTGCTGGCTGATGCCCGAAGGACAAATGCCCACTCTCCCCATCTTTGCCCTGCTTCACATCTTTGTCAAGAGCATTAAGCAGCCTTTCAAATATATTTGATGGATATCCATAGTATGAAATACAGTTTGGGGACCACATTTGTATTGCTACTAGAACCAATTGCCACAATCTAGGCATCTTAAAATGACACAGATTTATGATCTTACAGTTCTGTAGGTCGGAAGTCCAACACAGTTCTCATCAGGTCTGATGATGATGGGCCAGGCCTTTCTGGAGGCTCAGAGGAGAATCATTTCTTCGCTCATTCAATCATTGGCTGAGTTCAGTTCCTGGCCGTCGTAGGACTGAGGTCCCTATTTCTTTACTGGCTGTAAACTGAGGGCCATTCTCAGCTTCTGGAGGCCACCCACATTTCTTAGCTTGTGGCCCCTTCCTCCAACTTCAAAGCCATTAACAGCAGGTCCACTTCCTCTCACGCTTCAAATCTCTCCTGCCTCTTTCTAACATTTCTGCCTCCCTCTTCCACTGTTAAGAGCCCATGTGATTGTATTGGGCCCATCTGGATAATCTGGAATAATCTCCCTCAACTCAAGGTCCATAACCTTAATCACATCTGCAAGGTCCCTTTTGTGATGTGACATTCACAGGATCCCCGATTAGGCCATTATTTGGTCATATCAATATATGCATACACACAAAGTATTACTAAGTAGGATTGTGCAGCCAAATACTTTTCGTTATATTCTTTCTTTTCTACTTCAGTTTTTTAAAAGTAGGGATTGCCTATTTTACCCAAATAGACTTGAGGTTGAGACACAGATCCCCAAGTCAGCCTGCCCTGCTTAGAATGCCAGCAGCACCACTTCCTGGCTATGTGCTCTTGGGGAAATCACTGAACTTCTCCGTGCTTCAGTTTCCCCTTTAACAAAAACAAATGATGATAATAGTTGTGGGGTTCTTGTGTGAATTGAATAGATTAACTGTTCCTGGCAATACAATGAATGCTGTCAATATTAGTTATCATTATTCAATTGATTTATAATCTTCATATTAGAGAAGGACGCTGAACTGATGTCACTCCACCCCCAGATAGGAACCACACTGCTCTGCACACTGGGGCCCCCTGTTGGTGACATGTTGCTTCAGAACACTGAATCAGGTTGTCCTGGGGAGGACCTGGAGTCAGCCGCTCCCTGACCTCCCAATTCGGCTGCTGCCAAGGGGGAACCTGACAATTCACAGATGAAGAGCAGAGACTGAGGCACAGAAGTGAGGGGTCTGGCTCGAGGCCATACATAACTAGGGAGTGGGAGAGGGGCCACTCTGGGCCTGATCTTGCACTGGGTGATGCTGGGGACATAGCAGTGACTGAGAAAGGCCCAGATCCTGTCCCGTGTTGCCCACACTCTTGAGTTCAGTTAAGCTGTGCTCAGTCAGCAAAAGCCTGGGGTGGTTGGGGTAGTGACAGGGAAGCTCAGGCCAAGTGATCTGGGCTCAGATGAGGGACATTTCAGGATCTATGGGAGCCCTGGGGAGGTGTCTGGGCCAGCCTGGGAAATCAGGGAAAGTTTCCCAGAAGAAGAGACATCTGAGCTGAGGCCTGAATGACAAGTTAAAGTCAGGCAGGTAAATAAGAAGACAAATGTTCCAGGAAGAAGAAATGTTTTCCACCCAGAAAAAAGAAGTTGAAGAAAGCCCAAGGGGCTGCATGTGGAGGAACCGGAGGAAGAAGGGAGCATGGGGAAGGCTGAGGCTAGACATGGGCCAGAGCTGGACCTGGAGGGCCTTGAGTGACAGGTGTGGAGTGAGGACTTTATCCTGGTGGCTTGGGACTCCCTAGTTCACAGGGACTCCAAGCCAGTGACTCCCTTCCTATTTACCTCTCAGGACAGGAAGAGTTCAGTGTCCCTTAAATCAAGCCAGAGACTAGCCCTGGTTTGTCTTGGTCATCACTGTGTCACCAGCAACCTGGCATGAGGCCTTTAAAAGTACAAATTTGATCTCATCAAATCCCTGATTAAAACCATCCATGGTTCCCCCATTGCTCTTGGAATGAAATTTGACCTTCAAACATTCCCCTAAGAGACTCTCATGTGCTGTCTCTCCATGTTCAACAACCTCCCCTCACCTCCTACACCTCTTCTCCTCTTGCTCTCTTGGCTCCAGCCACACAGGCCTCTCTGCTCTTCCTGGAACATGCCAGATCATTCCTACTTCAGGACCTTTGCATTTGCTATTCTCTCTCCTGGAATGCTCTTCCTCAGATATCACATGGCTGGCTCCTTCCCATCATTCAGGTCTCAGCTCATATGTCACCTCTACAAAAAGGTCTTTCTGTCATCTGTACTCAAAGCAGTTCACAGGGCTCAGCCACTCTTTGTTACACAGCCCAGTTTCTCCATCTGAAATTATCTTCTTTTATTTATTACTAGTTTTACTGTAAAGGTCAAGATAATAAATATTTTAGGCTTTCTGGGACACACTTTCCCACAACTACTCAACTTTTTGTTGTAACACAGGAGCAGACCTAGACAATAAGTAAACAAATGAGCTGGGTTACATTAAAATGTTATTTATGGAAACTGAGATTTGAATTTTACGTAATTTTCATGCCTCACAAAGTGTTATTCTTGTTTTGACTTTTTTCCCAACCATTTAAAAATGTAAAAACCATTCTGAGCTGTTTTTACTCACACTTCTGATGCCAAACGTGTGGGTTCCCCACCACCACCACATCAACTAGTTCTCCAGCTCTTTGCACACCAGCTGGTATCCTCTAATTCAATTCAGTTTTGACACTAACTACCCAGAGATATAGCATCAGACTCTATAGGTTTAAGGGCTCAGTCGCATAGGACCATCCTCACTTTAGGTGCCAATCACAAAACCCACAGCCCCAAGGGAAAAAAATTATTTTCCTGCTAATGTTTCCACATTTTTACCTCCATGCTCTGATTATACTCACTTTTCTGTCTATATCTATCAGAATGCGTCAGTTTGAAATAGCAGAAACACCTCTTAAACCAGCTTAAGTAAAAAAGAAATTCCTTGGTTTACATAACTGAAAAAATGTCTATAAGTCTCTGGCTTCAGGCAAAGCAGGATCCAAGTGCTCAAACAATGTGTCCAGAATTTGTCTCGATTTCCCCTGTGGTGGCTTCCTTTCTAGGCATGTGCTGCCCCACATTGAGAAGACAAAGATGACTGCCAGTTTGGTAAATGCCACTGGACAAAGAGGACCTCTTTTTGAAAAATCTCAGGGCTGTCTCTCATTGGGCCATCTTGAGTCACGTGACCATCTCTGAACCAGTCATGTGGACTAGCTGATTGGCTGGGCCTGAGTCATGTGCTTGAAGCTAGTGTAGGGTTAACTTCCTGTGAACTACATGGACAGAGACGGGAGGGGGTGGTTTCCCAGGAAACCCAGAGAAAGGAGGAAAGAATGCTGAGCAAGATAAAATGAGAAATGTTCACTATTATAGTTCTATCTTTGTTTCTTCATTTTAAAATATTTTACATGTATTTGAGCCCCTACTACGTGTCAAGCAACACAGAGCCAAACCAACATGGTCCTCTTCCGAACCTTCTTTTATCTGTCTGCTCTTTAGGTGAATGGTGGACCATAACCCTTCCTGCAAACGTGAATGGGTACAGGCTTGTCATGGGCTGGAAAGGCTTCTTCTCCATGCTGTAGTCTGGCTTTGGCCTATGGCTCTGCACAGACCACATCTACAGCCTTATCCTCATCTGTCACAGCCTTATGAGGGTCACACCGGTGGGCTCTGTGGCAACTTCTGTGGTGACCCCAGTGATGGTGCTGAGGCCTGCATTACCTTGGAGAAGAAGAGCAAGGCCTGTAGGGATGACTGTGGGACCACCCGCCTAGTCTGTAGTGGCAAGAGGCAGATTGTGTCAGCCAGGAGGCAGTGCTGGCTCCTGCAGGACCCCCACCAGGCCTTTGCCTTCTGCTACAGTAAAATCAACCCAGATCCATATGTATCCAGCTGTGTCGGTGATCTGTGTCTTACTGGGGACAGTAATCACATCCTCTGCTTGCCCCTGCAGATGTATGCTACAGTCTGCCAGAGTGCAAGCATCACTGTCAGGCACTGACAAAATTCTTCCTTTCGTGGTGAGTCACAGTTGAGCAGGGCAGGAACTCATCCACATGCTCTGCAGAGAGAAACACTTTTATTTTCCCGAATGTCCTCAGTCACTCCCACATTCCAAAGTCTGGTGTGTCAGGGGCTTCCAGACTTCCCAGGCTCCAGCTGGATGCATGTTGATTGGCACAGAGCCTGTATTCTATTGATTGCTATATATTTTAATACAATCCCTGGGCTTACTCTATGAACCTGTGCCATTCCCTGCTTCCCTGTCAAGTGAACTGGGTGTCCTTCTACACCCACAGAAATCCTGATCTGGGAGGCCCACCTTTCTAATTCCCAGAGACGCCAAATAATAATCTCGACAACTATTAATACTTACTGATCACCCTCACTGTGTCTGTTGCTATCACCTTCTCAAAAACACCCTATCGGTGAGGCAATGACTATTTTTATCCCCATCTGACAGTTGGGAAAACTGAGGCTCACAGAGGTAAAGTCACATTTAACAAAAGACATTGTTGAGACTTGAACCCAAGACTTTCTTTCTCCAGAGACAGAAGATGTTTTATTATAACAACAACCTTCGATTCTTTTTTAATTTACGTTATTCTATAATATAGAAGATTTGAAACATAAACGAAGGTAGAGAGGATAGTATAACAAATGTATATAATGGATGCTCTTGCATCCATCAGGCAGCTCAATCACGGTCAAGCTGTGGCCAACCTTGTTTTATCCACCACACCTCTCCTTATTTATTTATGTTTTGTAAAGCAAATTCCAGACATTGTGTAAACCTGTAAATATTTCAGCATGATTCTCTAATAGATTAGAACAACAACAACAACAACAAAAGAAGTCCATGATTTGCTCACACCAAACAAAATGAACAATAACTCTCTCATATTATGAAAAACCTAGTCCATGTTCAGATTTTTCTGACTGTCCCAAAAATGTCCTGCTCTCCTCCCAGCCACCACAGTTTTCGCTGGCTTTCTAATGCTTAGATATTAGAGGTTTGAACATTAGAGTTGCAATAGGGACATGGCACCTTCTCTGGGGGACACCACTCCCTTGCCCAACCAAAAGGCACCAAAGCCCCTGGGGACCATCTTGGGGGTCAGGACACATCTAAAGCTATGTCATGATGTTAGATGCAATGTGAATCTCTGACACCCCAGGCAGTAGGGAGCCCTCAAAAGCTTTGGAATAGGGCAGAGGGGTGGGACAGAATCATGGAGTGGGGAAGGTAGGCCAACTAGGGGCTGCTTCTAGAATAACAAAAGGTTATGTTTATCCTAGGCTCATTATGCCAGGCACTGTCACAAACAATTTGTTTTACTTGCTTAATCCTCGAAACAAATCTGAGGCCAGTACTAAAGAGTCCATTTTAGAGATGGAGGTGCCGGACCCTAGGAGAGGTGAAGCAACAGGACACTACTGGTCAGGGATAGGGCTGGGGTGTGAAGCACTGGGGCAGGGGGCTGGGCACTGGGTGTGTAGATTCTAGGCTTTCTCTCATGACTCCTGTGTTTTCCAGATAACAGTGCCCGAGACCTACACTAGCACCCTCTGTGGCCTGGGAGGGGACTTTCACATTGTCAGTGCCTAGCTGGTTGAGGAGGGAAAGTTTTGGTGGTGATGCCTGATTGAAAGAATGTATTAGGAGCTGACATGAGAACGAGGCTGTAAGCCAAGGCTTTATGGTGGGGTGTGCGCTTTCCCGTTGGGGGACTGCATGGGCTTATAAATGTCAGAGGACAATAGTGGCATTTCACCACACATGCGTAGTACAATAAGCTGAGTCATTTTTACATAAGCTAGGCGCAGGTGCACTACTGCATTTAATGTAACATGCCAGATCCTGGGTCATTTTCGTAGCCGCAGGCCTGGATCTCAGCCAGAACTGGGACCAGCCAGGCCTAGGGCCCACACTCTACCCCTACAGCGTTGTGGCGTGGGATTTGACCCAGAGGGCGTTACCTTGGGCACACAATTCACAACAACAATATAGGGAACAACAAAATACTACCAGGCTACAGGGTGAGGACAGCTATTGTCTACTACCAGGAGGACTCTAAGGAATTCCACCAAGTTGTTGTTAAGGGGTCTTCCCCTAGAACGTGAATGGCTTAGACTGTAGTATCTATTTTTTGGAAGACTATTGGTATCTGGTTGGCATAATCAGGAACATATACACAGCATTTTACATGGAGTAGGGCACTGGTGTCACCCTGGGTAGTAGTTAGGAGGTCAAGGGCCATGCAGTTTTGTAGAACTACTTTCTGTTTTTGCGTAGTTTCATCCATCAGAAAGGTTATGGCCTGACGCATAACATTCAATGCCTGTGCGGTGTGCTGGGCTAAGGCCTTAACTTGTAATTTTACGTCTATGGATTCCATCCCTGGAATGAATACTGCCCGAGGGTAAAATCACCATGTTGTCCATTTTTGCTGGTGCTAGCAGTGATATACGGGATCCCAATTACTGGGTAATTGGGGTGAAGTGGGTAATAAGTTCCCAGCTAAATATGGACATCCCCAGATACAGCGGCTGGTCTAGTCAGCAGGCAAGTAGGGCTAGCTGTAGTGCCTGCAGTCCCAGAGATACCCTACAGGTAACCAGTCAGTAGGCTTTGTACTGATAGAATGTCGCCCATCCCACCAGACCCTGGAAATGTTAGCAAGGGTGGTGTTAGCACATATTTTAGCGGGTAGCCACCCCATAATGTAGTTGGGCACAGATCTTACTTGCTCTATGTAGTGAGGGGCCTGCTCCCACAATTCCACATGTTCTCCTGCCAGCCATCTGTATAGACTATAAGGGGTGAGGAATTGCGATGGTTGCAGCAGAGCAGTGCTTCTGTGGCCCATTGTCGCCGGTCCCATTCAGGTGTGGTGTTCCAGGTAAGCAGCCATGTCCAATTTTCAGCTGTAGCTACAATAATGTGCCATGGCAGTCCCTTGGCCGCTTCTACCAGTAATTTAGTACATAAGCATTAATGTGAAACATTGTGGACAGTAGCAAACATGTGAGCCCAGGACATGACACTGTTTCCTGTTGTCAGCCTAGGCAATAGGATAGAATAGACAAAGAGACCATTAGAGGCAAGTCTCGTCCTTCTGGGAGGACACAGGCCATTTGCCCATCCTGAGATAAAAGAGTGGCTGGGAGAAGGGTTGCCCCTGGCCTGTGATCCCAAACAGTTTCTTCAAGACTAGCAGGCCAGGGGGTCTCTGCTGGGCCAGAGGCTAATGACAAAATTCCCTGTTAATAGGGAATCCTCAGCAGTCATTAGGAGTGACACTCACAAGGCCATAGGCCAAACACAAATCCAGGGTTCTACCTGCAACTCATTGCATAAGCTCTGTCCTCAGGGCTCCATCAGAGTTTCCCACAGCTTTTGTGTTACTTGTATAGTCCAGGGCCACCACCAGGTGGCCTGTTTACCTGCTGCCAAAGGTTCTGGGGCTGGCGAGAGCAAAGTTCCCTGGTAGGCCCAGGGCAAGAGCTACTTAGCAGCAGTGCCTGAGCATACCTTGATAGCCTGAGGCAAGCTTGTTATAACTCTGTCAAGGGGAAATAATCTCATTTGCCGGGGTTGCTCATTTAACAGGTGTACAGCTTGAGAGAGGTTAGTGTACCAGTGGCACCAGCCCAGGCCCAAGGTGCACAGTTTGTCCTTCAGCAAGCTGTCGAATTGTTCTATCATTCCAGTTGCCTGTGGGCGATAAGGGACATGTAACTGTCACCGCACATCATTGGTGTGGGCCCAGGCTTGCACTTCTTGTTCTGTAAAATGAGTGTCTCTGTCATTGGTGATTAATAAGGGCCGGCCATGAGGCCCTTCAATGCAGTCACAGTATGGTGTTGATCAGCAGTTGCCACCAGCCATGTAAACCCTAGGCTGGTGGCCATGTCCACATCCATGAACACATGGCAGTGTCCCTGGTTTGTGGGCAAAGGTCCTATTAGTCTAGTTGCCATTCCTGGAGAATACCTTCCCCAGGGTATTCTTTACCCGTTGTCTCTCTGAGTGCTGCTCAGCATGCCAGTGTCATTGTGACACGGCAACTTGTGTTCGTGCCCAGGTCAACGATAGCCCCCATCGCTTTGCTGTTTCATGGTACGGGCCCCTACATGCCCCAGTTTTTGGTGGAGCCAGGGGCCAATGTCTGCCATCACTGATGGTATATGGGTGGAGTGGACTCATGCCAGAGTGTCTGCTGCATCATTACCTGGGGCCTGTAACGGCTGATGGCCAGGTACATGGTATATGGTAGCTCCTTGTTGCAGGCTCTGCTTCTAGAGGTCTTCTCACAATTCCCAATCCCGTAAGGGGCAGTGGCCTATCCTTCACTCCTGGGCAGCCCGCAGGGGAAGCCACAGAGTGAGACCTCGATATATAGACCAACTGTTGGTGCAGACATGCACTGGGCCAGTTTTATTTATGAGGACCAATCACACAGCGTGGAGTTTAGCCCATTGTACCAGTCTTGTACCAAAAAGTTTTTGTGGACAGCTGTAATGCCACAACAGCCCATGTTGGCACAAGCTGTCTCTGTACCAGGTATCCTCAGGGATGGGAGCCTGACCCTCTACATAGGGACTCAGTACATCTCCTGTTTCAGTAGGCTCTGCCAGGAGCTCCACTTTAAACTTCACTGGTTCCAATAGGGAGTGCAACTGATCTGACAGGGGGCTCGCAGACAACTGCTCCCACTGTTCCAGGTATACCTCCCCATTTGGTCAGTGTAAGGGTCTGTGCAATTTCCATACGGGGACTCTTTATCCAAGACCGTAGCCACCCTTCTGCCAGGTATGTAGACTGCATGGGTACAGGATTAGGGCCAATGATGGACTCACTGGCCAGAAGGGCCACATATATGGCAGCAAGTTGCTTCTCTATCAGAGAATACCGTGCTTCCATGCCCTTCCATAACGGGGACCAAAGCCTATTGGCCCTTTTGGGAACTGTGCTTCTGCCATAAGCCCCACCCGAATTTTGCATCATCCACCTGCACCGTGAGCAGAAATGAGAGGGCCAGATCTACTACGCATAGAGTTTGGGATTGTGCTACAGCTTGTTTTGTAGCCTTAAAGGCCTCTTTTATCTCGGGGGTCCAATCCCACTGGGTACCCTGTTGCACTAGATAGTGCAGGGGTCGCATCAAAGTGGCCAAATAGAGAATGAACATTCTCCAAAATCCCAGGAGTCCCAAACAGGTTTGAGCTGCTTCATAGTTTTGGGTCAAGGATATGCCTATATCTTATTGATCACTGCCTCCAGCATTACTTTTGTTTTACCCAATCAGACAACTCCCAAGAATTTGATAGAATACCCAGGTCCTTGGACCTTGTCCTCACTGATGGCCCAACCCCAGTCAGCAAGAGCTTCTCACAGGCTGATTGCCGCTGCTTCTAGTTCTGTAAGAGAATTAGAGGTTAGCATTATATCATCAATATAATGATACAGGTGTACTGCGGGTGGTTGTTTTCATATGGCCAAATCTTGAGCCACGAGACCATGGCACAGGGTAGGGCTGTGCAGATAGCCCTGGGGAAGGATGAGGAATGTCCATTGCCGTCCTTCTCAAGTGAAGGCAAACTGTTTTTGGCTTTTTGGGGCTATGGCAATAGAGAAGAAAGCATTCGCCAAATTAATAACATAATGGTATCGTTCATCGTTCATGTGACAAATGGTCCATAATGTCCATGATATTTAGTACGGTAGCATGTAGGGGTGGTGTAAACTTATTGAACTCCTGACAGTCAACCATAATGCACCAGGAGCCATCATCCTTCGTCACTGGCCACACGGGGGAGTTGCACAGGCCATGAGTAGGACGAACGACACCAGCTTCTTCCAGCTTTAGAATGGTGTGAACTATTTTCTTATGGCCACCAGGCAAGTGATTTTGTTTTGTGTTCACTACTTGGGTAGCTTGGGGCAACAGCAACGGGGCATGGTGTAGATGTCCTCGAGTAATAGTCTTCACCACTCAGATGCAAAGGCAGAATTTACCAACAGTGGTATTCACAGTCAGACCTCATAAGACATCAATTCCAAAATGTACTCTGGTATGGGGGATACATACACCTGGTATGTCTGAGGAGACAATCTGCTGATACCCAGTGTCACATGGAACTGCCGCACGCAAATGGTTTGACCCCCATAGCCTTCTACAAATTCCACATCGTTTGCCGCATGCCCATTTTCCGAATTATATGGACTAGGTCTAAATACGTGGCCCATTTGTTCACTGTCTCTGGCAGCTCCCCCAGGTCAGCCCACACTGTCCATGCAGCAGACATGAGCCAATTAATTAGGGAATGATTACCCGTGTCCTGTGCCATATGTACCACATTTTAGAGGTGCTGTTGGAGGACGGTGTTACCATTATGGAGGCCAGCTGAGTCATCTCTTCAGGAGATAATTCAGTCACTTCGGCCCCGTCATTCCACAGCTGCAGCAGCCACTCTGGAACCATCTCCCCAGCTTTCTGCTATACCTGCTTCTTCAGGTCCCAGAGTTAGGCAGGGGTGTATTGGATCATGATGGTATGCTTTTTAGCCTGTAGGGTGCCACTAGCTTGTCCCCCCAGGGCCAATGGCTGTTCCACATCAACCTGCTGCTGTATCACCAGCTGCACCTTCTGCGCTGGTGTCGTGGACTCCCAGATCGGGATGACAGCAATGACCCGTCAGGCCCCACAGCATGTATTCCGCGGCCGTTCGCCGTCTTTCCAGCACTTCTTCCTGGCGTTGTAGCTGCTTCACCTACTGGGCATAGGCCTGAACTTCCAAGCTGGCCTGCCGCAGCGTGGCCAGAAACATCCAGACCACCTGATCAGCTATCTCCTGGTGAGCGGTCAACACATTTGGCTCCAACATCTCCAGGGCTTTCCAGGTGTCCTCTGGACATGGCTTTACTCCATTCCAATTCTCCAGGGGCATCCACGGTTACCACAGGGAGCATCCATGGGATATCATAAGGAGGTGGGGGGCCATGTATCTTCCACCTGGGGACCGTCTGGAGCACTGGGGGTCATACTAACCTCATCCTGCTGGCTACACCAAGTGTCAGCACCAAGTTGATCAAGAAGGGAAGGTTTCGGTAGTGAGACACCCAACTGAAAGAATGCACAAGGAGCTGACATGGGAATGAGACTGTAAGCCAATCCTTTATTGCGGGGTATGCGCTTCTGCATTGGGGGACCATGTGGGCTTATATATACCAGAGAACAATAGTGACATTCTGCCATACGTGTGTAGTACAACAAGCTGAGTCATTTTAACATAAGCTAGGTGCAGGTGCATTACTGAGTTTAATGTAACATGTTGGATCTGGGGTCATTTTCATAGCCATGAGCCTGACCTGGGACCAGCCAGGCCTGGGGCCCACACACATGGATGCTCAGGATGACTTCAGTGGCTTCAACAGCATGTGGCTCTCTGATGCCCATGGCTCAACCATGAGCCTAGCCCCTTTGTGCTTACTAGACAAGGAAGCTCTATACTGGACCTTCTGCAGATTGCTGGATGCCTGCAATGAATCCTACAGTGGCTGAAATGAGGCTATGGAGACTTGGGTCTATGTAGAGAACTGTGTCCAAGGCCTCTGTGTCACAGGGGGCTCAAGGGACACTGCATGCAGTGTTGGTGAACTCTGCCCAGGAATGCCAGTGATGTGGACTCTTCTTGTGGCCCTGGAGACACCGAGTGGCCTGTGATAAGAGGATGTTGCCAGGCAAGGGTCTTTCTCAGCCTGATTTCACCAGCTGGCCCAATGCCACCTCCATTCCTAGATGAATGTCACCCAAGTTGAGTTACTATACATTCTGCTGGATAACTGTCACCCCTGAGGACCCACCATGATTAAAATGTTTCATTGATAATGACAGCTAGCACTGAGTGTTATCAAGTCAGGCAGAATAGTCGAGGTTAGTAGACTATCTATAGTCAGAAACTAACCTGAAATCCCCATGGCCCAACATAACAAAGGATTATTCTCTCTCCTTACAAATTCCACAGTATTCTCCAGGGTACCATTAAAGTTTGTTTCCATCCTGCGATGCCACCCTCGTAATACATGCGCCCTAACTCTTCAATCCTCCACCTTGGAAGTCACAGTCATAGCTCATAGCACTTTGGCCAGAACTAGTCATGATCCTACCCATCTGCAAGGGGGACTGGGATGGAGAAGCATATGGGCATTTAGTGGCTATAAGTGACTCTGCCATATGCATTAGCTCATTTAATCTTTATAACAACCTGCCCAGGGAAGTGCTATTATTCCTTCTGTTTTACCAGTGAGGAAACTAAGGCACAGGGAGGTCCTGTAACTTAAGCAAGGTCACTCAGAGAGTCAACAAGTTGGGTGTTGCTTTGATTCCTGCTGCCTTGAGGATAAAGTGCACACCTTTGGCTGAGCACTTGAACACTCCTGTACACTGACCTGCCCACTCCTCTGACCCCTGTCTGCTGCCCTTTACCTCTTTTTACTCTTTGGAATCCTGAAGTGTGCATAATTCTCACACTTTCCAGGCAGTTTCGTGCTGCTTGGAAACTCAAACACCAGTGGGGTCAGAGAGGTCAATGGCTGACGTGAACTGGGGAGACCAGATGATTGTGGAATGTGTTCTGTCTGTGGTGGTCGGCACTACTCTCCCTAGATGATTCTCATCAAGTGGGAATAACGGTGGAGAGCTCGATGGCAATGGAAGTTCAAGAGAGGACTTGACCTGCAGCTCTGGTGATCAGTTTCTTGTTTTATGCCACAAAAAAGAATTCAAAGGCAAGGTAAACATCAAGTAGGAAAGCGTAGGTTTATTAAAGTGAAAGTGCACACTTAAGAGAGAAGTGTGGGTGAACTCAGAGCGAGTCTCGGAGGATGTCTGGATTACGGGCTTTTGTTTTTCACGGGGGCAGGGTCTGGAGATGTGGCATTGAAATGCCTTGTTTCCTTCCAGTAGGCAGGGAGCCCGGTGACCCATTCTTCCTTTCTTTCTTATTTGGTGTTTCCTGAACTGTCATGGTGTCAGGTGCACAATGGGAGCTATAGTATTTGCAATGCAGATGATATTATAATAATACTATGATTAACCAAAGCTGAATAAAGGAGGAAGGAGAAATTCTGAGACCTTATCCTGGAGGGGAGGGGATATTTCTAGGTTACCTATCTTGCCCCAGGAGCGTGGGCTCAGCGGAGTCCAATAGCCTTGTTTTGAATATCAGCTCTGTCACTTGTCACTCAGGGAGTTGTGTGACCTTGAGGCAAGTCACTTAACCTTTCTGGGCCTTAGTTTCCTTATCTATAAAAGGGGCGATGAAAGTCCCTAGCTCATGGGATCATTGTGAAATATCAACAAAATGGCATGTGAAAAGCAAGCTCCTGGTAACAGCTCAATTATAGGTGATTCTTTCATTGATAAGATGATTATGACCTTCCACAGTTTCTAATTCCATTTTCTGCAGTGAACTCTGGAAGAAAATACTAACAATTATAAGAAGTAATACCTAGAAGAAGCATAGAGCAGGTCCTGGCATATAGTGAGTGTTCAGGAAATGTTATCTCAGACCATCTTCATCACCATCCTTATCTCTATTATCACCATCATCGTGATCACCGCCATCATCATCATCACCATCGCCACCACTGCTATCATCACCATCACATTACCTGATAATGCCTCTACCTTTCTCCCTTTGCCCTATGACCTGCCCTTGGCCCCTTCAATCTTCATCTGCTCCCTTGGTCTTCTTCTGGTTGGAAATGTTCCAGAACAGTAATGCTTGTCTAGTTATTAGCCCCCATCTTCCTCCATAGCTCGCCTGACCTTCCTACAGCTACTATGGGCTCTGTGGCGTTCCAACTCCTGTGCTGAGCCTGCCCTGCTCAACAGCCATGCCAGGAGTGCTGCCAATATGACGCAGACTTCACCCTCAGCACTGACTGTGTGCCCCCCTATTCACTGCAGCTTCTCTATGGGGCACAGGTACCACTTGGCCAGGAAGGCTTTCTGGGCTGGGGAGCACTCCGAACAATTCTATTATGAGATTTCCATACATGCCATGCACTGCTCCCTGCTCCTACAGATCTGGGCAGAAGCATGAAACCTTAAGGAGCATCTTTGAGTGCCACCTGCTCTCCCCGGCACCTGCCAGGCATCTGGGCAATTACACATCACCACCTTTGTTGGGAGAACTGTTGAGTTCCCAGGCAGCTGTGCTTCTGTCTCTGCCAAGTCCTATGATTGCTCTGGCCCTTGGCTCCTTTTGAAGGCTGAACTTGGGAAGGAGAACAGGTCCGTTTCAAAGACGTCTATCCAGGACAATGGGACCCAGATTTGTCCACAGAGAGGGAGGCTTGACCTGACTGAGGTGAGCAGTCATTGGCCTTTGAGACTCTCGAACTGATTGAAGCTAAAAGAAATGCATTGGCTCAAACTAAGTAAAAATCATGTGATATATCCCAGTGAAAGTGCTATGATTCTGGGTCCACAGAATTTTCTGTATGCCAATTCAGCTGTTTTTGGTTACAAATAACAGGAAACCGCATTAAAACTCACTCAAGTCAGGTTTTTAGATTACATAACTGAAAATTCTTGAGTGAGATCAGGCATGGTTTGATCAGGGTGCTAACTCTGTTTCTCAGCCTTTCTCTTAGTTTGTGGTCTTCTATAATGTTAGCTTTGTCCTCAGGCTGGCTTTTCTTGTGGTGGCAAAAATGCTACAATTTCCAGGCCTTGAATGTGCATTCCCCACCGTCCAAAGCAAATCCCAAATTTTTTCTTCCCCCAATCATCAAATAAAATCCCTGTGCTTCATTTTGATGAGACCCCACTAAAAAAATTATTATGGCCTAGAGATTGTCTTAGATTAATTCAATCTTAGCCTAAAGAGCTGCAGGTGGGAGAGATTCCCCCAACCCTCCCAGCTGCTCATTTCAAGGACAAGGTTAAAATGGGAACCCACCCCAGTGGACTCACATTCCCAAACCAGTATTTCTTGCTTTAGCAATCCTCAGAGAGTGTAAATGCCCAGGAAAACTTTCCCTCTGAGACCTGAGACTTTGGTTTGAAAACCCCAGGCGTGGATGTGTTTTCCATGCCTGAGGTACCCTGTCTACAAGAGTTCCATTGTTGGCTGTTGGAACACACACAGTCGTGCCCCTCCCACCCCACTCTTTCCAGGAAATGAACAGCTTTCAGAATTAGTCACGCTGTCAGCATCCCATACAACAACCCCATTGAATCCAAAGGACAACTCTGCAGGGTGAGTGCTATTCTTATCCCCACTTCACAGATGAGGAAACTGAGGCCCAGGGGGAGACTTACTTGCTTGAGATCACACAGTGAGAAAGAGAGGGAACTAGGATTTGAATTTAGGCTTTCCAGCTCTGAGATCCTTCCCTCTCCACTTGTGGACCTACTGTGTACCCCCAAAGTGTAATCTACTTAAGGAGAATAGGGCACCTGATTCATCTGTTACAAGGCCTGGGATATAGTAACTCTCGAGAATGGTTTTCATTCATTCACTGAAAAAATATTTCCTGAGCACCTACTATGGGTCAGACCCTCTGCTCAATGTTGGGGACACAGAAGAAATAGTATAGACAAGGTCCCTCACTCACTAAGTTGACATTCCGGAGGGGAGAGAGATAATAAATATAGTCAATAGGTGTGTAATTGTACAGTATATCAAGACATGATGTGTACCAGTGCTATGGGGCAAAATAAAGGAGAAAATAGGATGAAGAAGGGGAGGGAGGCGGTGGTTTCCAGGTGGAAACTGTGGTTTTAAATAGAGTGGCCAAGGAAAGCCTCATCAAGAAGGCGATGTATGAGTAAAGCCCTGAATAAAGGAGATGAAAGATTCATGTGCACCTCTGCCAGATGAGTGAATCCCTAGATGAAAGGACAAGTGCAAATATCTGAAGGCTAAGATGGTACCTGGGGTGTTGGAGGAACAGCAGAGAGACCAGCGTGGTGGGAGCTGAGTGAGTGAGTGGCTGGTGGGTAGGAGAAGATGAAGTCCGAGGGGTGACAGGGAACCAGCTAGAGGGGCTTATGTATCCTGGTGAGGACTTTGGCTTTTATAGGGAATGAAGTGCAGCTAGGAGACTCAGCTAAGAGGGACCTGACCTGTTCAGAGGTTCACAGGCTCCCTCTGGCTGTATGTGGAAAGCAGACTGTGGGGCAGGGATGGAACAGAAGACTAGGGAAGAGGTGGCTGTGAGGTCTAGGAGGCAGAGGATGAGGCTGGGGGTTGGGAGGGTGCAGTGGAGGTGAAGAGTGGTTGTCAGCATCCCATAACAACCCCATTGAATCCAATTTTTTTAAAATTATTATTTGAGGGTCCCAAGAACAGACGGCATGGTGGGAAGAGGGAATAAGACTCCGGGAATAAGACTCCAGGAATAAGTCCTGCAGCTGCTTATGCCAGGACTGTTTGTCAAAAAGAGAGACTGTTAGAATAGTAGGTAAATGACTCAGGGATGAGCCGGGCTGTGGCACTGGCTCTCGCTGGCCACAGCATCACCTTTTTGGACACCAAGGCACAGGGGAAAGAGGATGAGAACGCTGAGATGTCAGAAGTCCCGCTGCCAGCGGGCTGCTGGGTCAGTGCCTCCCCATGGTTGTGGGTGCCAGCCAAGCTCTTAGAACTGCAGACTCATCCCCCTGTCTCTGCAGCCAAGCAGAAGCTGCCAGCCCTAGTGACAATCCCAGAGCCTTAAAGCTCCCCCCAGGCCAGAGCTGAGCAGCCAGGAGGGGGCACCCACCACTAGGGAGGCGCAGGAGCTGGGAACTTATCCAAGAGAAAGAAAAGGAAGACATTGTAGGAGGGGGATAAAGAATACAGGTCCTTATCTGAAAATTAAGAAAATATATAATATTTAATATGTAATATATATTGTATATATAAATATATTATTTCCTAAATTCAATTAAATTGTTTATTTAATTTTTAAGTTACCCCATCCTGAATTTACTTTTTCCTCCATCATTTTGCTGTTTTTTTAACTTGTGATTTATTATTTTGTGTTAACTTTAGTTTCAAAATTTTTTTATTGATTTCCCCCCAAACTTTTATTTTGAATTTTTTCAACTACAGAAAAGTTACATAAACGGTATAATGAACCTAAATGCCCTTTACGGAGATTCACCAGTTCCTAGTGCTTTGCCTCATTTCTTTTCTTTCTATCTGTATCTATGTTTATAATTTTTTCTGAGTTTCTCACATCTCAGGAATCAGGCCCCTGCCCCTCTGCACACAGGCATTCCCAAAGGCAGCCTTCAGCGCTGTTTATTGCTGATCAGAGCCTTTTGGGGAGAGAGTCACAAAACACAAGCAAACTTTTCTTCAGTTGTGCCTTTTCCCCTGACCCCAGGCAGACTCAGGATGGCAGTCCTGGGGATCTTTC